>MDKI01237028.1:0-80762 GCA_005239505.1 Nicotiana paniculata
ATGATTTCTAAATGCACATAAAATCACAACATTATGCACCGTTTCAGGAATAACAAGAGTACAGCTTGTTAATGTTACTTACCTAGAAACAGGATCTCTAAATGCGCAGGCGTGGTGAGACATGATTGCAGTTTATTTATCCTAGGATAGGACTTCTAATGAAGTTTCAGAACATGTTTACATGGACAAAATCACGTAATAGAAGTTTTTTTTATTGTTATTATTTATCCTATAGGCAGGATTTCTAGCGTATATGAGATGTTGAATACAATACACATAAATCCTGAGTAGCATGAAATCTAATGCATGGACACATGAACCTACACAGGATTTCTATTGCATATATAGGGAATAAAAACCTAAGCACGCTTTCTACCCTTGTAATAGCTAGGCATGCATAGTTACCCCTCCTGTTTCACTATCCAGCCCCAGAATTATTTACAAATTATTACATGCCAAGGATTATGAATTACACAACCAGAAGTGAAAAATAAGAAGTTATTCTATAGGGAGCATTCAATTAGGCCCAAATCCTCTAAACCTCATTTCCATATGGTATTCATAGCCTTTTCACAGTCCGAGTGTGTCAAAGTTCCCTAAGGACCTCAAGGGCTCCCGGGCAACGCTCACATCCAAACTTAGTAACCAGGAGTTAAACATGTGCAGTGTGGAAATACCAGCCTCAGTGTGTCAGAGTTCAGAGGGAACTCAAGGTCCCAAAGCAGTGCTCACACTGAGGGGCAAAACTTAAAGGTCTAGGAATCAAGTGAAGTGCAAGAGATAGATTTGAAAAGGTTTTGACACAAAACAATACTGAATTGATTCAGTAAATAAAGAAGTTTTCTGAAAAGATTTTGATAAGTAATGAAACAACTTGAATATAATGTAAATATCTTTGAAAAGCAGCAAACAACTCGCACAGGTTCAGCACATTCAAGCATAGATTTCACTTAGGGACAATGGGGATTGGGGACACATAGAACATATTAACATTAGAGAAGTATTAGAGTGTAACAGACTAGTATTGAGTCTGAAACAACACAGTTAGTCACCAAGAATTCATGCCACGATCTAAACATAATCAGATTCGAGGGAGTACTGGGAGAGGGTAGTACATAATTACACATAGGTTTAAGAAACACATGTTAAGTAACATACATGACAATTATAGTATCCTAGGGATTGCATGCTGAGTCTATAAGGGAGGAGATACCCAGAACCAAACAACATAATATGTGAAACTAGTTGCAAGTAGGACAACATAACTATAAGTAAAAGGAAACCAGAAGCAGGATGCATCGTAATAACCAGAGAAACATGTTGTTTTGGAGACTTTAAATATAAACTGGAAACATACCAGTTGAAGACAGCAAATACATAATAAGAGGCAAGTAGAATAGTTAGTCTTGGCTTCCATCCGACTAGCAATAGCTAACAATCGAGAGAAGAATAATAGATTGTGTGTGTGTAAGCAAGAGAGAATAGAACAAGGTCTATGTTCGTGCTTTCTTAATGAAAGAGTAGTGTGTATATATAGTTTTTGAAAACCAGTAGTGAATAAGGGAGGAAATCAAAATAAACTAGTAATTAGGGACTGAGCATCAATCAATACACAATCAGTATAGGTATCCTTAATTGAAGGGATTGAGTTCAAACGGCATTATCAGACAATGAATAAGGAAATGTACCATATGTAGCTTAGAGGAATATTCAGAATAGTGTGAAATTAGCATAAGTGTCCCTTAATTGAAGGGATTGAGTTCAAACGGCTAGCAGGCAAAACAACAAATAAGGAAAGTTCCCATATGTGACATGCATATGACACATAAAGAAACAATTTCAAATCAGTACAAGCATACAATAGAGGCTAGGTTCACATACTCTAATTAAGGGTATGTGAATCAATTAACAGCAAATAAATCATGTAACAAGGTAAAAAATGGACTAAGGTCGGAAATTAATCCGTAAGGTCTCAAATCACAAGGAATTAGGGATTCAAAAAATAGAAAAGATAGCACTGATTTATCACAATATTATGAGAATAGGCAAAATAACATATAATAGACAAAAATCAGAACCTCAAGAAGACTGGTAAGGTCAAATCATGCAAAGGTTAGGGATTCATATAGAACACAGTACGAATCGAAATAGGAAACATGATATAAGCAAAAGAAGTGAATAGTCAGGAACCCTAATAGGTAAACCTGGGGTAAAACCACAAAATCTTGGAATTTTCAGGAGAAAACAGTAAACATAATAGAACATATCATCAGAAACAACTTAGAACCCTATGATTAGAACTAATAAAAATTAGAGTTTTCAACATAATAACTCGAATAGAGGAGAAGGCTTAAGCAAACGTTTTAAACATAGAGACTCATAGATTAATACAAAAAATCAGGAGAAAAAGCATTTTTTTGAAAAGGGGTTTAAGAACCCTAGTTTGAAGATGAAAAGCCATTTTGGGAAAATCGGAAAACCTTTAAGAAGTATAGCATAGTAACTCAGGATACACCCAGATCTACCATAGATCTAAAAGAATCGGGAGAGTTTTTAAACATTTAGGGTTTCAAAGAGAACCCAAAAAGATAAGAAAACTTCAAAACATTATTGATTTAAACCCCAAAAGTCATAGATCTTACTTGGACGACCGGAGGTGGTCGGAGAATGGTGAGTACAGGCCCAGAGGGGTAGGAGAGTGAACCCAGGTTTCATTGAAGACCTTAGGGATAGCAACACCGGTCATAAAGGAACCATATGAGGCAGGAGGGTGGTGAGGATTCCATGTCTTCCGGTGGAGAGGTGGCCGGAGAAGACGAAGGGCCTCATCGGAGGCGGAGAGGAGACTAGAAGTCTCTAGAGAGTTAGAGAGATAGAGAGAGAGAAAGATTAGAGAGATAGAGAGACCGAGTGAATGGGGGTCGAGGGGGTAGTCTCCTAATTTTAAGTATGGTAACACTAATCTGGGCCGTTGATTTAAATTGATCAACGACTTAGATTAGTCGTAGGGTTGGCCCGGGTAGGAATTTGGTTTGGACTGGGGTTAGTTGGGTTAGGACCAAGTTTGATTTAGGCTGGAATTTAAATAAAGAATGGCTATTTCTTAAATACCCATTAAAATTAGATAAATAATTAATAAAAATAGCTAATAATAATATAAAATGAAATTAAGGCTAAATCGGTAAAATAAAGGTAATTAATTAATATTTAAAATATAAAATGACTAATTATTGAATTAAAATGACATAAAACGTACAATTAGGCTATAATTGTAAAATTATTGTAATTATTGCCAAATAATGTCAAATTGGCTAATTTGTGAAATAATCAAATCCTAATAGGAAATAAAAATGATATATTTCTGGGAAATATTTTAAAATTATTTATAATACAATTTATGAATAATTATTGAATATAAAAATACTGAATAAATTGGAAAATAATTTAATAAAAATATAAAAAATTACGAAAAAATATTAGTTATTATAAAGACTGATTTTGAAGGTATATATTCAAATTTTAAAATAGTTTGAGAAAAAATTGGGTATCAACATGAATTATTATTGGTGATACTTGTGTAGTGGTGTGCCTACCTTGTGTGAGTTATGCATTTTACGTTTTGTTGTGTTGCTTCACCGTCCGTTATCTCTGCTCTTACTTGTTGACTTGAGTTGTGGTAGAACACTTGCACAAGCATACACGTAAGTAATCACGCATATCGGTTAAGAAGATGAATCTTGACGTTTATTGGCCATTTACATGTATTCTCGTTTACTTTCCTTTTGTGTGAGTGTCGTACTATAAACAAGTGAGTTGTATGTGCGGTTATGAGTTGTTATTATGGTTGGCGCATGAGTTGCCTGTGCGGATATGAGATAACGCCTCTCTCTTAGCACGTGAGTTGTCTGTGCATATATTATGTATAATTGGCATTGTTACGCGATTTGTCCGTGCGATTGTGAATTGTAATGTGGGCGCACAAGATTCCAAGTGATTAAGGTTCGTTAATTTGGACCCGTGTGTTGAAATTAGGAGGTGTGGTACCTTGGAAAACTCTTGAAAGATCTTGTATGAAAATTGTTATTTTTATTGAGTTGCTACTTGTTTCCTTACTTGGTTTCACCGGACTTGAACTTTATTCAACTAACCTGCGGTGCTATTACTAATTTGTTCCTTGTTGATAATCATTGCTTCTAGTTTCTGTTGCCAGTATTATTGTCGTTTACCATGCTTAACTTATATTGATCTTGTTCCTTGTTAGTTTCGTATTTATACTCGTACAGGTTGTCATGTCTAGTAGGTGTCTTGACTTTCCCTCGTCACTACTTCACTGAGGTTAGTATTGATACTTATTGGATACCGCTATGGTGTACTCATGCTACACTTTTTGAATACTTTTGTGCATATCCAGGTACTCAGAAGTCTGTGGATCATTAGCTGGTTGATTGGCCATTGTTGTGGAGACTCAAGGTATACCTGCCATTGCGTTCGCAGGCCTCATAGTCACCTTCTGATACTTTATTTTGTATAATTATTTTTATTATGGAACAATTATAATTAGAAATTCACTAATGAACTCAATAGAGCTTATGACTTGTACTACCAATTTTGGGATTGTAAGCTTTGTATAGAAATTTTTTGTTCATGTTTAATAGTTTTTTGTTGAGTTTGTCATTAATTCAGTAAGTGTTAGGCTTACCTAATCCCCAAGACTAGGTGCCATCACGACATCCTACAGAGGGAAATTGTGGTCGTGACATCATGTAGGATTCCTAATGTGTAGTATTGTTCTAAAAGTAATAGAATTATAAGGCTAATATCTAAAATTCCGATTATGTCCTTTCATTACGAGTTTTATGCTTAATTTTGTAAATCGATATTATATTAATGCTTTTATAATAATATAGATAGATACATATATATAGATTATTATTAATTATTATTATTATTATTATTATTATTATTATTATTATGATCATCATCATCATCATCATTTATTCTTAATCAAATTCACGCTTCTTATATGTGTGTATTTATGTGTTATACCTAACTCAACCATATGTGTATTCATGCATTATGCCTAATTCAATCATATGTATATATGCATTATACCACATAAATTTAACTAATAATCAAAACATTTATTTTGTACAAATTAAAATCTATGTATCAAATTGAATATTAAACCAAATTAAAAAGAAAAAAATGGAGCAATCAAAGAGTTCATTAATCAGATGATCATCCAACTATCCAAAATTACGGACGGAAGTTATCTTTCTTTATTAATTTATAATAGGAGAGTCATTCAAGTATTCCTATTCCACACAAATGGTCACTCAGCCAGAATTATCAAAATTTTTAGTGGAACAATGTAAAGTGGTAGTTTACATGAACTTTTTATATTTTTGGTCCAAATAAATAATAACACCCAAACAAAATATAGAAAACTCACCCATAAACTCAACCCGAACCGTGAAAAATAAAACCCACCATTAAATAAAACCAACTAAAACACATCCCTCTTGTAAACGCATCTCTCTTATTCTTATGAAAAGTTGATTTTTTTCCTCATGGTTTTACTCTAGTTTTATAAAATAATAATAGGTATGAGGTTAAGGACTAAGGACTAGCGTAACATGTGTTCTTGTTTTCTCAATGAGGTTTTATTCTTCGTTTCATCTTTTTTCCCCTACTTTTTATAAAATAAAAATGGATACGAGATTAGAGACCAAAGTGAAATAATGAAAAAAAACTACTTTTTATAATAAGAAGCGAGATGCATTTGCAGTAGGGATGCATTTTAGCGTTTCATTTTATTTAGCGGGTGAATTTTTAATTTTAGCAGGTTAGGTTGGGTGTATGGGTGAATTTTGTATGTTTTGTTTGAGTGTTAATTATTTATTTGGTCCAAAAATATAAAAAATTCATATGGACTACCACGTCATATTTTTTTTACCGAAAATTTGATAATTTCGATTGAGTGGCCATATGTGTGCAATAGGAATAATTGAGTGACATTCATGTTAAAAATAAAAGAAATGTGATTTTAGACCATAATTTTGGATAGTTAAAGTGTGAGTAATGAGCTCGCAATTCCCTTTTTTTCAATTTAAAAAAAAAGTGTATTTGTCCATGAAATTTTACAAATTTTTGAACTTTTTTTAAAGATGAGTTTTTTAATAATCAAAAAGTAGTTTTGACCACTTTTTCAAATTTTCAGAAAAAATTTCTTCCCCACTCACAAAACCGCAATATTTTTTCAAGTGAAATATATGTCCAAACATAATTTCAAATTCCAAATATAAATTTTCAAGTTAATTCTAAATACTATATTATTTTTTTAAAAAGGTTACAATTTTATTGTCCAAACGCCCAACTAAATTGGATTGTGAAGATCCAAGTCCGACAGGATCCGACCCATTACTTGCCCTACCAGTTAAGCGTCCTCTTTCTCTACTCTTCCCCTATTGCAGAGTACACTGTTTTTAGTTTCAAGAATCCAACTTTCAGAGCCCCATTACAAAATCAAGCAAATACCCAGATAAGATTTTGTCAGTTTGGAAAAAATGGCTGAAATTTCTGAAGCTGAAGGAGATAGAGAAGTACCAATTTGCCCTTCAATCCCTTCTGGTGAACAAACTGTTTGGGCTGATGCTTCCTCCCTTCTACACCTCGCCTGTAATGGTATTTTTTCTACGTCAATCACTATTTTTACTTTTTCTTTAAAAATCTTGGGTTTGTTTTTCTTCAGAAAATATGCTGCCCCATTAGAGATTCTTGGTATATCCATATCAAAGTTTTGAATTTTATGAAAAAAATTGGTATATGATACTATAGAGAAGTTGAGACAAATTAGAGCTAAAAAATATTAATGTTTTTATCTAGTACTCCCTCCTTCCAATTTTATGAGTTGTAAGCAAATACAACAACAAACAACAACAACAACGACCCAGTTAAATCTCACAAGTGGGGTCTGAGGAAGGGAGACCTTACCTCTAGAGAGGCTGTTTCCGATAGACCCTCGGCTCAAGAAAGACCGAAAAAAGAGAATATATCAACCATCAACAAAAAACCATAGAAATAATAACAGCATCACAAGAACCAGTAAATAGATAGAAAGCAGAAATAGTAACCATAGATAAGGCCCGACACTATGAAAATGTAAGAGTAGCGTAAACACAACACTGACCACTAGCAGTCTAAGACTAAATCCTATCAGCCTAGCCTCACACTGGTAGACTAAATATGCTCAACTACCTCGTAAACTACAACCTTAATGCTCGACCTCCACAGCTTCCTATCGAGTGCCATGTTTTCGGAGATCGGAGATTTGAAGCCTCGCCATATCCCCGTCTGATCACTTTTCCCCAATAATTCTTAGACCGCCCTCTACCTCTCCTCGTACCCACCAACGCCAACCGCTCGCACCTCCTTACCGGGGCATCTAAGCTTAGAAGCCATATATATTTGTGCGGGCAAAACAAACCATATTTTTTCTAAATATAGATATTTGTTATTGTTTTTGGCAAATTTAAAAGGAAAGCGCGCCAAGGAAAGTGTGCCACATAAAATGTGAAAGAGGGAGTATGTACCATTTATGGTGTTAGTATACTGACCACAATTTGCTTAAATTACTTTGGTAAAAGATGTTTATGTTGTAAAAGAAATCAGAATGGTTAAACTGTGTTTATTGCGATGCGTTTATTCGAGTAGATTGCGAGAAGCAGCTTTGTTGAATACAAAGGTTGTATTTGAGAACAGGACATGTTTTTTTTATAAAATTCTATTATATTCTTAAGGCGAGGAAGTTATGCATTATTATATTGGATATGACTTTTGAGCTGGAAGGAAAAGAAGGGTTTTTTCAGAAGCTATAAATTCAAATGGTGACCTTGATGAGGTCTTGGGGTCTCATTATTCTTTATGTGGTCAAATATCATCTTTGTCTGCGTAATTCAAGGAAGAACACTGCCTTATGTGACTCTTACACTAAGGTTTCAAATTATTTGGTCCTAGATCTTCGAGATGGAGAGCTCATGCACGGGGAGAATTTTAATCTTTTTGCTGCCATGTCTGCATTAGAGGTAATTTTGCATTTATAGTTTTCCGTGTCTTTCCTTGAATTCTCTGAATATCACATTTATACTTTTGTATCTTTCCTTGAATTCCCTGACTATCTTGAGGATGACACCAACCATTTCTTTTTTCTTTTTCTTGATACTTTCGTGAAACGATATAGACTTCTTGGGTATTCTCTGGTAGAATCTGCTTGATATGTTTTTATTTTTTGTCATATATTGCTGAATATTTTTATTCTTCATGATGACACACTCTATCTTTGTGTTGCACTTACATGTTTCATAAAATTGAACTAGATAATGGACCCAAAGATGGATTCTGGCATGGTTCGTACATACTATTCAGTAGATGAAGCTATTGAATATGGGGCTGCTCCTATTCCTTTGAGTTTTGACAAAACAGTTGATGTTCAACGTACCATTGATATTATGGATCATCTTCTTGCTTGTGAGGTACTCCTAGCTTCTTACACTAAGCGATTAGCAGTCGAACAAGAAGTTTGTTTTGGCTGATATGTTTGGAATGCAGGCAACATGGCATAAGGGTTGTTCACTGGCTCAAACTGTTTTTTCTTGCTTATACCTTTTGAGGCCTGATATAACGTCTTCCCATGCACTACTACATTCATATTGCAACGTCATTCGCGCAACCTGCAATGCGGTTGTTTCCACAGTCTCAGATACACGTACAAATGAAGTAAGCACCATGCAACTCTTTCATGTTTAGTACCATTTAATGTCCTCATGGAACATATTTAAGAAGGTGATGAATGCGATCTATTTCTTTTAGATAAGTGATGAATATGATGTTTCTGGAAATAGATTACTTACAAGTCTTTGCCCTTTTGTAATTGCAAACTTATGATAGTGAATTTTCTCCGTGTCTACATGCACCTAGGGGGGGATGACTGCAATCTCCATCTCCAAACCATAGAATTGAAACATGTATTCTTCACTTTCATCCTAAAATAGTGATGACAGTAAAGAAAGTTGAGTAGCTTTGATGTGAACCATTTCTGAGGTTCCTTCTTCCACTTATGCTTTGCAGCATGTTTCTGCACCATTGCTCATTGTAACACCGTTATCAAATAACATTCCATTTTTGTTTTCTGTTGTATTCCAGTATGATATACGTGCAATTGGTTTTGAAGTCAATACCTTTTTGTTATTCACTGGTATATCATTTAAGATGCTTATTGGCCATTATAGAACTATGGAACACTCAATGTGGTAGAATGTACTAAAGGTATCCTTGTCATCTTATTGTGTGAGTTTGTAAGTTATTAACTATCAAACATTTGGTGGCTGCTTCACAGAAAGGACATATAGATTCAGTGGAGATACACCTAATTTTTATATGTTGTACTTGGTGGGTGTGCAATGATGGAACGCCCAAGATCGACATTTATCCTTTTCCTTTATATTTGGGGGATTTGGAAAGGCGATGGTGGTGGATAGGTTGCCATTTGGTTAAGATAATAGGATTACACCACCCATTTGAAGAATTCACCACACAATATGGATTATGAAAGCCTTACTTATAAAAGAATATGGATTATGAAAGGCCTTTTCTTTTATATCATTATCCAGGTGAGTATGAGGACATTTTGTCACTTCAATAAAATTTTTGCTTCTCATCCTCCCTATTCCTGTGCTAGTGGAGGTAGCAGGTACCCGGGGGAATAGCAAGGTGCGTGCAAGCTGGCCGCACACTACCATCATACCCTCCAAAAAAAGATATAAAATGTGTTCCATTACTCCAAGGGATAGGAAGGCTTTGTCTCCCTCTCTTTTGTGTAGTATCATGAAATGTGTCTATTTCTTAATACCATTTACTGATCTGCAATTATGTGGTAGTTGCTCGTCTAGCTAACTCTGTCGTAGGTTTAATGACATCTGGTCTTCATTCTAATACCCCTTTTCTTTGAATAGATTCTTATTTTCTACTAAAATGCTCAGTCATTTACATTCTTCAAATAATTTGTGCTCGGATTTTTGTTGTTGATTATCATTGTTTCTTATTGTCTTTTTGTCAGGAAGAAGATCTCTTCACTATGACACATGGCCTTCCTCTAAAGGTTGATGGAGATGACAAATGTTTAACAATGCTACATGCAGTTGAAGAAACAATTGCTCGTCAACTACGAGCTTGTAAAGCTACATTGTCTAAGAAGAGAGTTACAGAAGGTAGTCATTGAGCATGGTGAGATTGAACATTTTCTTATGCAACCTTAAGCATAAAATACTTTAAATGTCAGAACTCTGTTACCTGTTGCTGATAAGTTCTGTACTAGATAGCCCATAACGGTCTGTGCTATGTACTTTTCCGCTGGTGTGATGCTAAGGAAAGAATGATTTTACTTTTTACCTTATCAAAGAAAATGGAAGAATTATTTACATCATGTTTGGAAAACCCAAACTTTAGTTCCAATTTTACAGTTGACTTCAGGAAAATAGAAATACATCCAAAGTATTTCACCATTCCTTTTGTACTTTGAGAAAAAGGAACTATTTTGGTTCTTTTGTTTGTTGATACTTTTTTCCTTTTACTAAAAAATAAGTTTGGTCCTCCAAAATCCAGTGTTCTTTTATTTCTAATGAACAAAATCATTTTCTATTAAGGAAAACAAACTTTCTATTTTCTGAAAATTGTAGTTACAACAGCATGACGTGATCAGAAAGTATCCTTCTCATGGAGAAAACTGCAGGAACCTCAGTCAACTTTAACAATGCTAAATCATCGACAACCCTATATTCTTATGGGTTGCTTTTTGTGCAGATATAGAACCATTACAAAATAACCCTGATTTGGAGGAAGGATTCTGCAAAGCTTTGTTATGCCGATTACGTTTTCGTAAGGTCTTACTCTGTGTTGTCATTTCAATAGAATTCTGTCATAGGTCAAACTGTCTTTTTTTCTTCATCATATGGAGAAAGTGTTATCGAGTAAAATTGTATTTGACTGCTCCGACTTCTAACTGTAAGAGCTTTTGCTGGTATATCCCACCACTGATTAAAGCAAAAGGAGTGAGGCATAGTAATTCTACATTATTGCATTTATTCATATTGTAAAAAAAATAATGCCTGTATCAGGCCATAATATTTTTTGACTTCGGGTTTCCAGCACATGTACCATGTTGTGACAAATATGAAGAGACCACAAGGCAGAGGCTTGGAATTGGCAAAGAAACATATTGCTTGTTGCTTTCAAGAGTTGGATTCCATGAGTGAATCAGTAGAATTCTTGAGGTCTACCGTTGCACGAGGAACACTGGAAGATGGAACAGAAAATGAAACAACTGCTTCAGGTTGTCAACCTGTCGGGTTTGATTCTACTTTAAACAGTAGATTGTCAGCTCCAACTCCACCTCGTGCTATCGAGACAATTAGCTGGAAGAAGGTAAGGCTTGAAAGAGCATAGAAGCATTTTGCTCTGATCTAAGTTTTACAATAAATAAATCATCTTTGCAATTCATCTACAGGCAGTTGAATATTTCCAAAAGCTTCTTCAAGAGCTAGAGATCATATGTTCCTACAATCTGGATCCAGTCTTTGAAGGTGTTTTACGATTTGTGGTCGAGTTTCAAAAGTTTCAACCGGAATTGGTTGCGAGAGCTCATCTCCAGGTAAGTTTCTAGCACATGTAAATTCTAATGGATTCTTAGAGTTAATTGAGGAGCATTCTTAAATTTAAGCCTAGCTGTTAAAGCCATGAAATTGGAACTGTAAATGACTGAAGGTTTATATTTTTCTGCTCCTAATGTCATTGTGCACCGCAACGATTTTGCTAACATATGCACATAATAACTTCCGTTTTCATGTTAATGCATCTTGGTATGTGTGGCAACGGCATGAGTGGAAATTTGCATATCAACAAGGACTTTTATTAGACTAATATATGCTTATCTTTTCTCTAAATTTTTTTGGGAAACTCTGATGTTCAATTTTAATAAAAGTTTTTGCATAGTATTTAATGATTACGAGAACTTTATTTTTTGCTAATAAGGTAAAACAATTTAATCGACGATGGGAAGAAAAACTCCCGTGTACAAGTGATTCACCAAAAAGTAGAGAATTTACGAAGAAATATGATTCTCTGCAAAAGACGCCCAATTTTCTTGTACAAATTGGAATGTCATGGATGCACCAAAAAGAAATGAGGGACAAGAGGCTATTCCTTAAATATTGTACAGGATTATTTTTTTACCTTTTAAAAACTTTTATATTTCTGTCTTTCTTTTCATAAAACCAAAATGAGTGCTAGTCGAGCTACTTCCTACGCCCTTTGTCTTCTAAAGCCCAGCTGAATAGTGCCTCCTTCATTGGCGTGGCATCAACTTGTAGCCTGAACCATCTAAAAATCTCTCACCACAAATGAGATACTATCTGAAAATGTGAAAGAAGATGGTCCACATCTTCATCCAAACTCCAGCGCATAAAACACTAGCCGGTATATGTAATCATCGTCTTCCTCAAGTTTTCAGCTGTTAAAATCTCTCCCCTTGCTGCCAAAAAAGTGAAGAAACGCCAACAAGGTGGAGAAACACACATTTCTTGGAGTCTTCAGAATCTAAATCAGTTGATGTCCAAACGTTGATTCCTCTCTGGTTAATAGTTTACTATAATAGGAATTTATTGAAAACAATCCACTACTCCCCACCTCCTACCTCTCTGAATCCTGGTTGTCATGCGGAATTAAGAAATTTCTCAACCTCCCAATGTGGTAGAATGTACTAAAGGTATCCTTGTCATCTTCATGTAACCCCTGAACCTGTTGGATTGTCATCCTCCTTTTTGCTTGAAATACTATATATATTAGGAAATGTGAATCTCAAAGCATTATCCCCCCACCACCTATACCCCCAAACACTAAATCTGCTCCCTTTTCCCACCCCTATAAGTGATGTTGCCACTAAATTCTTCCCATGCCTTCAAAGCATTCCCCCACAGTGCGCACACAGAAAGGGAGTATGATATATTTTGTCCTCCAATCCTCTTCTACAATCCCATATTTTTTCGCTATCACCTCCCTCCATAGAGCATGCTCCTCTATCTCGAATCTACATAGTCATTTCCTCAATAGGGCTTTGTTAAAAATCCAGGGATCTTTCACCCCAAACCCGTCCCAACTCTTTGGGGTTGTACGGTGCCCCAACAAACCAAGTGAAACTTTCTAGTGCCGTTTGCCGAGTCACATAGGAAGTCGTTTTAAAGTTTTTCCAGTTCACCTGTAACATAGGCTAAGATGCGTGGACTCTTCATTTTCTTATGCCGGACCTGTCTTGACACGACATTAGGACAGGTGCGGGATACGTTTGGGATTCGGTCAACTAACTTCGGATACTTTGACTGGAGTCCACGGACAAATTTGGGGGAAAATTGAGATTTTGATTTCTTAAATTAAAAGATAAACATATTTAAGACATGGGAAATGACATACCTTTAATGTTATAGTCCTTTTGTCATATTCACTGCTTCTATAAAAATTTAGAATATCTTTATAGCTCTATTTTTATAAAATTTTCTTAGCCGAATCCCAGCACCCGTATCCATACCTGGATCCGCACTCCCGAATCTTAAAATTTAGATTTTGCGAATCCTATTCACGGATCCGTACGTGTATCGAATACCTGCACCCGAGTCCGAACAACTTAGAACATAGGCAGATGCTTATAAAAAGTGCACAAAGTATGTGGGAGTGCTCGATAATGTGCTCCTGATTATTACTTCGTTTCCTCATCATAACAAGTATCTCTTTTCCCATCTTGCAAGCCTCTTCTCTGCCCTCTCAATCACCGAATTCCATGTTGCTTACTCCTTATTGGATTCGCCTAGGAGTAAGCCCAGGAAGGTAATGGGAAGAGCTCCAAACCTGCAATTAAGTCATTGTGATAAATTGTCAATGCTCTCCACTGTGTCCACTGGGATGATTTCACACTTCCTAAGCTTCATTTTGAGACTTGACACCGCCTGAAACCATATTAGTACTTGTCGCAAACAATAGGTATGAGACTCTCACGTGGTGTTGCCCCCCAACCACTGCAGTGAAGTCCCTCAACTAACCGCCTGCCACAGCTGACACTTCCATAACCAAAGATAAACATCATAACTGATGTGGGGGGGGGGGGGGGAAGGTTCATTTCTCAGATTTAGTGATTGAAGGTCATTTCTTTACTTGTTTAACTTACAATTCAGATATACTTTTATCTTTTCCACAATGATATTCTCATGTTGAAAGACTAATCAACAGCATTTGCTGGTTCAAGATGCAAAGCTCTATGGGCGTGATCCTGTCTTTGCTGTGATTTGTAAAGCTTCTTTATTACCTGAGGTGGCGAAGAACCATGATATTCAGAAGAATGAAACTCTTATACAACTTGGGCAGGTAAAAACATGAATTTATTAAACGTAGATTTTGAACTTTTTATGTCCAGAGCTTCTTAATAAGAAATATATTTAAAAGCTTTCTGAGCCTTTTCCTGATATTGGTACTGTTAAAATGTCAAGCTAAACTGTTTTGGGTTTTATTTGTCGTTGAATAGATTAATATTTTGCTTTTATCAAATTTAACGAGATCTGTCACCTTCAATAACATGTTTTTGTACAGTTATTGATCACTCTGCTTCGAGTTCTTTGTACAAATATTTCCTGGCAAAGGCGTAAACTTGGAAAGATTTTGCAAGATTGGCGCATCATACACGTACAGGTTTGAACAGTATACACTTGTCAAAATGCTGGTTCTCATTCCATTTGTTCTCTGCTCCCTGTTTGTTTGGAAAAGGAAGATAAGGAGAATTTGAACTCTTTTGCATAGTTAGCAGATTAAAATAACATAAAATTAGTAAATGCAAGCCCTTAAAATGTTTCTTTTCTTAGATTTAAGTATGATGATTGGTGCGGAACACAACTCAAAAATGAAGGAAAAATTTATCTTTATGTTGGTTTACTAATGGTACCTTTTGCCTAAGGTTGCAGTGAATTCCTGTGCCTTGTGCATTGATGGGGGATTCATTAGTTAAGGTGCTAGTGGGAATCAATTTAATTAATATTATTCTTTGGCTGTTGTGTAGATATAGAACTTGGATATTGCTCAAATGTTTTATGGTTTGCTTAGACGTTAGAGTAGTACTCATTCTAGTAACCTGGTATTTGTAACAAATTTTAGTAGCTTTGCTTAATGATCTTTAATAGTTTGTTTAAAGATTTGTAAATCAGTAGAAAATGTAGAGAACCTCTAGTTTTAGAGAACCCTAATTTGGCTTAAAACACAAAGTAGTAGGGATGTAAATGGGGTAGGGTAGGGCGGGGCAGGGCAAACTTTGACCCGCTAAGATTTTGACCCGCCCCGCCCCGCCCCGTTTAGCTTTTTAAAATTTTTTTGCGCTGCCCTGCCCTGCCCTATCAAGCTCTGCCCCGCCCCATTTAGTTTTATTTCATTTTTTCCTTTTATTTTTCATTTTGCAGTATGTTACTTAATTGTTTTTTTTTCTTTTTCAACTTTTATTCAAACATTTAAAATTGGCATGGCAATAAGAGTTACTATGTATATTATTTGAATAAAATATGATTTTTATTAATTTTATATAGTTTATCTATAAATTTCCCTATCATTAATGCTTCAATCCAAGTAAATGGTGAACTGTTTAATTGACTTTTGGGACTGTTTATTTAAAATGTGAAAATCAAGTATTAAATTCCTTCTTATTTGAACTAGGTAACATAACTAATCTGTAAAAGAAATTAATCCTTTCTAAATATTTTTCGGTCCAGCAATAGAGTTCTAAATAATTAATACCTCCGGCAAGTGCGTTTACAAAGAAGCCAAATAATAGACCACTTTCTCAGTTCTCCCTAAGAAAATTCCAAGTTTTATAACTTACATGTCCATCTCTTTCATACTGTGCTCATATAGGATCTTATGCTGATGAAGGCTGATGAAGTATAATTTTTTTTTCCTATTCTTAATTATAAATCTAAAACCGGTTAATGATTAAAATCAATTAATTCTATATAATTTGATTATCATTGTAATAAAAAATAGAGAAATTCTTTCTGTGAAAAATTATGTCTGATTCTCTAGATATGCAATAGTATGTTCATTACCTTTTAACCAAACACTTTTATGTACAAAATATAAATACACATTCTAATAAATACTATAATTATATATAAATTATCCCAATATGCATAATTGTTATATTCTTTAATTAAACATCAAATTTTAAAAATACTTTCAAAATGACACTAAATTCATACTTGCACTGTCACGACCCGATTTACCCTCCGAAGGTGTCGTGACGGCACCTAGTCTCTACGACTAGGTAAGCTTACTATAACGGAAAAAAAAATTTGAAATAACACGCAAGCAATAAAGGGGAATAGGGGCAATGACATAATTAACGTACTGGCCGCTCGACTCATACAAGACATAACTTCCCAAAACCCGTAATATCACAGACAATCACAAGCTTCTAACACTACTGTAGCTCTAACAAAAACTGGAAAGTACATAAGAATGTCTCAACAAGATAGAATAGAAGGAGACTCGGAGGATTCTGCGGACGCGGCAGAAATACCTTGTAGTCTCCTGGAATCAGCAGCAGCGACTAACCACGAGGCTAATAGCTCGTACCTGGATCTGCAACGAAAAGACATATGCAGGAAAGGGCATGAGTACACCACATTTGGTACCCAGTAAGTGCCAAGCCTAACCCCGGTCAAGCAGTGACGAGGTTAGGTTAAGGCACTACTGGATTTCTAAATAATTCAGTTTAAAACAGTACAAAAGATAGGTAATGTCTACAGTAAACAATTTAAGGAAAACAATATAAGTTTTACAGTAAAGAAAATCCTCGGCTCAATACAATATATCACAAAGTGGAATCTCCCGGGATACCGTCCCGTAGTTCCAAATGATTATGCAGTACATGAGGGATCTCCCGGAATACGTCCGTAGTCCCAAAATAAATATGCAGTACAAGGGATCTCCCGGAATACGTCCGTAGTCCCAAAGTAAATATGCAGTACAGGGGGATCTCCCGGAATACGTCCTTAGTCCCAAAGTAAATATGCAGTACAGGGGGATCTCCCGGAATACGTCCGTAGTTCCAAAGTAAATATGTAGTACAGGGGGATCTCCCGGAATACGTCCGTAGTCCCAATTTAAATATGAAATGCAAATGAATGCCGGATAAGGTTTATTTAAACAATTCAGGAGAAAAGTCACAGGCAAGACAAAAGGATAGGACTAACTAAAAATGGTGCACATAATATCAAATAGGGAATTCAGGTAAAACAGGTAGACATGCTCCTTCCTAATCTAAACTACACAATTAGCACATTAAACAGTGAAATAAGAGTGAAATGATTTATTACATGGAAGGAAAAATGGAATTTTTGCAACAATGGCCCGTGCACGTACTCGTCACCTCACGTACACGGCGCCCATACAACAAATAGTATCAAAACACCCTAAGGGGAAGTCCCCAACACAGAGTTAGACAAGCCACTTACCTCGACTGCTTTACTCAACTCAAAACCACGCTCTTGCCACTAGTACCCGACTCCGAATGGCCCAAATCTATCCAATTCAATTGCATAATGTAAATATCATTGTAAGAAATCGATCTAAAACTGAATGCATCCCGTGAGAGAATCAGAATGCTCTCAGGCACAGTAACCAAGTTAACTCTCCTTCCTACTTCCTAGGTGGGTAGTGCAACCTATTTCCGGTGTAATACCCATCGGAACCCTACAAACCCTTCTTTCTTATTCAATTTTTAATCCATGGACAAGGACAAGATATATTATAATGCAGGCTTCAAATCTTTTGACATCACTAAGAACATAAATAGCTCAGAAGTATGGTTCGAATGCAACAAAAAGTTAATGAGGTCAATTAGAGTTGGTGTCAAAGTTATGAAATGGGTGAAAGAAGTGTTTAATGTGGCATCAAAGGAACATAAAAAGGCAATAAGAAGATGGTCATTGAAAGACCATTATACTGAGTATTATTGCAACCTTAAATACAATGAATATGGTAGATACATCAGCTTCATTGCTGTACAAGGGGATAACAAGTCTGTCATTATTACACCAGAAATCGCATTAAATACTGGATGGGGAGACATAGCTCAAAAAATCATTAAACTCATCAATGGCCTTGACAAAGGAAAGAAGTTACAGTTGGTAGTCACTCCTCTGAAGTCGTCTTTTAAGGAAGCTATCAGAACCAACATATGGCAATCAGATGGGACAAAATCATCACCAGTCAAAGCCACCATGTCCAAGATTTCAATTCCAGGTGCAACAGAGTTAACAGAAAAAGATGTTTTAAACAAATGTATTGTAGGCAAAGTGATGGTTCCCACAAAGGAAGCACCAACTTTGAACGACATCAGAAGGTGGGCACGTAACTGGAAGTTGGCTATCAACATCAGTGTTTACGAGATGAACGATTCGCAGTTCCTGTTTGAATTCTCTTCGAGAAAGGAAGCAGAGCATGTGCTCAATGGAGAATGGCACTGGAAAAAATCAAAAGTTAACTTAGTCTCGTGGAGCCCTACCACTGGATGCTGGCCAGAGGAGATAAAGAGGGATTGTGTGTGGATTAGACTCCTAGGCTTTCCGGCAAACTTATGGTCGGAAAAGGTATTCAAAGCCATAGGAGAGCAGTGTGTGGGCTGGATTGAAACAGAGGAAACTGTTTTAAAAAATCATCTTCGTTGGGCAAGGATTAAAGTAAGGGGGGATGGAAGTGAGGTTCCGAGAGAGATAGAAGTGGAAAGTGATGGACTCCTGTACAAAGTCCCGATCTGGTGCGAGCTTCCGGCGACGGTGACAGTGATACAATCGAGGGAGAGAGAAGAGAGGCGGAAAACTGCTGGGTATCGAAAAAGGTCTTTACCCGTTAGTTTTTAAGGGGATACACCTAGAGAAAAGTGTAGTATCGGCGGCTGTTATGGACAGGCACGTGGGTTCTATGATGGGAGGGGAGGCTCTTAAAAATAGGGAGCATGTGCCAACCCCACGTGACTTTTCACAAAAGTCACAAAAGGAGATGTTGGGCCAAAAAGCTAACCTGGGCCCAAGACAGATTGATCAATCTTTTAATCTGTGCTGTAAAGACCCAATCCAGTCAGCCCACTCATTCCATAAGGTGTTATTAAATGACCCACTTCAAATGGAGATCCAAGCCATCACCACAAAAGAAAACACAACAGCAGGGAACGACCTCAATGACAGAAACATAATTAGCAGTGAACCTGGAGAATCTCCAAAAGATTCTGAAGAAGCAACTCATCCGATGATATCAACCACTACATCGGGCATGGAGATAATCAAGGTAACGGAACAGCAAGAAGCAGACATCCATGAAAATATATGCATGCAAATGGAGGAGGGGAATATACTGGGGGAATAGTCTGTAGAAGAGGTTTTGCCCTTAAATTCTGTAACAACAGAAGAAGAGGATGACTCCGATTTTGATGCACCAATTTGGGTTCATCAAAACATTATCAGACTGAGCAAGGAATTCGGGGTGGAATTTAATGGGTGTGAGAAGGAAGCCTTCCAATTATTTATGAAGATTGATGGCAAAAGAAGATAAGCAATGGAGGCCAATACCTCAATTGTGGAGGCAGTTGCTCCTGTGAAGAAGAAAAGTAAAGAAGTTAGAAATTTAGACATAGGAAGCAACTTTAAAAGTAATGGCACAAGAAGTAAGGGGGGCTATTTAGTTGTAGATAATAAATGATGATCAAAATCATCTCTTGGAATGTTAGGGGGCTCAATAGTCATAAAAAGAGGGGGGTGATAAAAAATATGATTGGCTGCTGGAAGGCAGATATCTATTGTTTTCAAGAAACCAAAATAGAAGGGGAGATAAAAGAGATTGTTAGAGATTTATGGGCTAATAGGTGGGTAAAGTTTGTTCAACTAGAAGCTAGTGGCACTAGAGGTGGCATTCTCATAATGTGGGACAACAGGATATGGGAAGGGGAGGTCAGCAGTATAGGGGTTTTTTCCATAACTATTAAATTCAGTGGAAAGACACAAGAATACCAATGGCACTTGTCCAACATTTATGCTCCTAATGATAGAAGGGAAAGAGAAGAGGTATGGTGGGAGATAGGAGCTGCCAGAGGTCTATTCAATGGGTCTTGGGTGGTATGTGGGGATTTCAACACAGTAAGATACCCATCACAGAAGAAGAACTGCAACAAATTCACCGGATCAATGCTAGATTTTTCAGAATTCATCAATGATATGGAATTAGTTGATCTACAACTGCTGGGAGGGAGATTCACATGGAAGAAAGGGGTTGAACACAATACTGCAGCTAGACTAGATAGATTTCTAGTTTCAGAAGAATGGGACATAGGGTTTAGTAGTATCAACCAGTCAATCCTTCCTAGAGTTACCTCAGACCACTCTCCTCTATTACTCCAAAGTGGGAATTGGGAACCTGTTAAATCATACTTCAAGTTTGAAAACTGGTGGTTGTTGACAAAGGGTTTTAATGAAAAAATTAAAAGCTGGTGGGAGTCCTTCTGTGAAGGTAGTCCTGATTTTATCCTTGCTTTCAAGTTGAAAGCTTTGAAGGGGAAATTAAAAGAATGGAGCAAATTAGCACAAGGAAACTTGAAGATGTAGAGAGTGGAGTTACTGGGACAACTAACTGAACTGGAAGAGTTACAAGAGCAGAGGATTCTGAATGAAGAAGAAAAACTTAAAAAAGCCACCTTGTTGATAGAGTTTGAGGAAATTGCTAGGAAGGAAGAGATAGCATTGAGACAAAGGTCCAGAGCAGTGTGGTTGAAGGAAGGAAGGGGATAGAAACACCAAGTTCTTTCATAGAACTGCCAGTTCACACAAAAGGTATAATAACATTGACAAGCTACTAGTGGATGGTGAAACAGTGGAGAGCCCAGCAGAAATCAAAAGACAGATACTGGCCTACTACCAACACCTGTACACAGAGACTGAAGAGTGGAGACCTCAGTGCAGTCTGAGGGACTGCCCTACCATCAACACTGAAGAGAATCAGATACTACTAAGCCCAATTGATCCTCAAGAAGTATGGGAGAGTGTTAAAACATGTGCTGGGGATAAAGCTCCAGGTCCAGATGGTTATACCATGGCATTTTACATACAATGCTGGGATGTGATAGGTGCAGATGTGGCTGCTGCAGTCCAACACTTTCATGGAAATGGGACTTTTGAAAAGAGTTTTAATGCGACTTTGGTGGCCTTGACACCAAGGAAAGTTGGAGCCGAAGAATTGAAAGATTTCAGACCCATTAGCCTAATAGGGAGCTTCTATAAAATTATTTCAAAGATACTGGTTGAAAGACTCAAAAAAGTCATTGACAGATTGGTGGACAACCAACAGATGGCCTTTATCAAAGGAAGGCAAATCATGGATGCTGTTTTGATTGCAAATGAGTGTGTTGATGCTAGATTGAAGACCAAAGAACCAGGCATATTGTGCAAGTTAGATATAAAAAAGGCCTATGATCATTTGAACTGGGAGTTTCTGTTGGGAATTATGCTGAAGATGGGTTTTGATGTGAGATGGATCAAATGGATCAAGGCTTGCATAAGCACTGTCAAATTCTTAGTTTTGATAAATGGGTCACCTGTGGGATTCTTTTCTTCACAAAGAGGTCTGAGGCAGGGGGACCCTTTATCCCCCTTCTTATTCATCCTGGCAATGGAAGGTCTAAACAGTATGTTCAAGTCTGTCAAAGCTAACAGGTGGATTAAGGGTTTCAGGGTGAATTCTAGAACCCCAGCTTCTATGGATGTCTCCCATCTGCAGTATACAGATGATACTCGAGTATTTTGTGATGCGGATAGAGACTAGTTGTTATACTTGAGAGTGATATTCATCCTTTTTGAAGCTGTTTCTGGATTACATATTAACTGGAACAAGAGCTTCATCTATCCTGTTAATGTTGTAATGGAGATTCACAGCTTGGTGGATATTCTGGGTGGAAAGGTAGGAACGCTACCAACAGTCTACCAACAGTGTACCTGGGAATGCCCCTGGGAGCAAAAAGCAAGTCTAAGGGAATCTGGAATGGTGTTGTTGAGAAGTGTGAAAAGAAACTAGTCAACTGGAAAAGTCAGTACTTATCTTTGGTTGGGAAACTTACACTAATCAACAGTGTTTTGGATGCTATGCCTACTTATATGATGTCACTTTTCCCTATGCCTGTAACTGTAGCAAAAAGACTTGACACATTGAGAAGAAATTTTCTATGGCAAGGTGCAAGTGAGAAGAGCAAGTTTCACCTAGTCAGGTGGCATATTCTCACAACAAGCAAGAAAGATGGGGGTATGGGGATTAGGAATTTGAGGATTCAAAATCAGAGCCTGATGATGAAGTGACTTTGGAGATTGGCCACAACAGAGCAATCCATGTGGAAAAAGATGATAGAAGGAAGGTATGGAAAAGAAGGCAGCTGGACAACCAAAGAAGTGAACATTCCTTATGGGGTTAGTTTATGGAGATCTATCAGAAATCACTGGCCAAAGTTCTACAATAAGTCTAGTCTCAAAGTAGGCAATGGAATGAAGATCTCTTTTTGGGAGGACAATTGGTTAGGACAAAGAACCCTGAAGCAGTTATTCCCAGACATCTACAACCTCAATCAACAACAAGCTTCACATGTTGGAGAGTTATGGACAGGCCAAGGGTGGAAGCTCACCTTCAGAAGACTCCTAAATGACTGGGAAATCCAAAGATTGACAGAATTTTATAACACCTTAGAGCAATTCAAAGGGACATCTAACTCTGAGGATAGGGTGATCTGGCAAGGAGGAAAAGAGGGTGAGTACTCTGTAAAATCTGCCTACAAGTTATTTAACCAGTCGAATAGCCAGGAAGATTGGTGGCCATGGAAAATGATATGGAAAGTAAGAGTGCCCTACAAAGTCGCATGTTTTACATGGTTATTAGCAAGAGAAGCAATACTGACTCAAGATAATCTCTTAAAGAGAGGTTACCAGCTGGTGTCCAGATGCCACCTATGTGAAACTCAGGAAGAGACACTCAACCATCTCTTTTTGCACTGTAGTGTCACTGATCAACTGTGGAAGATTTTTATCAACCTGAGGGGGATCCGTTGGGTGATGCCAAGGAGAATTAAGAAATTCCTAGCAAGCTGGAAAAGAGACGGGGAACACTCCAATCGGAAGGAGAGATGGAAGATTGTCCCGACGTGCATATGGTGGACAATATGGAAAGAAAGGAATCAGAGATGTTTTGAGGACAATCATAGTTCAATTCAAAAATTGAAGATGAGTTGTCTGTTGCTTTTTTATTTTTGGTGTAAACAGGAATGTCTAGAAGAGAATGAGTTAATTTTTTATGTTTTAGACCAATTGTGAGTCACAAAGCATTCTAGGTCTCTCTTCTGGACTTCCCATTGTAATTATCAAAAGGTTCCACTGCTTAGTGTAACCATTTATATATTCAATACAAATATATTACCATTTAAAAAAAAAGAAATCGATCTAGCTAATTAGTTCAAGGCTAATATGCGAAATTAGGAAAATTGCCCAAAAAGTCACCCGGGCCCACGTCTCGGAATTGAGTGAAAGTTACAAATTTAGAACACCCATTCACTCACGAACTCACTCGAACAAGAATCATCGAAAACCGAAGTCAAAATCTCATTGTGAAAAATCATGAAAAGGGGAGGAAGGTTCCCCAAATAGAAATCTGAAATTGCTATGGATTAATGATTCATAGGGCCGACCTGATCTAGTTTTGATTGACGTGTAGTTGTTGCTAAATGATCTTTGGTAATTCAACATGGCATACACATCGTCTCAACGAAGTTATATAGCCTTTTGGCTTATCAACCCCCCCCCCCAATATATACGTGTGTGTGTGCGTGATCCTTTTTTTAATAAATGTAGCCTTTTCTTTTGTTGTTTAGCGTTCAATAAAATCTTTGCATGCTGACTATTGTCAAACTTGTTTAAAGTGTACGACAATGTTTCTTTTGCTGCGGCTGTCATCTGGAGTATGTTATTTTTTTTTGTTATTTGCCTTCCTGGGAAATGAATTGTACATTTGTTTCTTTTTTTATTTTCCCTTAGCTGGAACTGGCTTTTAGGAAAGAGTTTGGAGATATCTCAACCACTTCAAGTAACGAGGTGAATATTCTATCTGCAACTACAGTGCACTATTGTTTATAGTTATAGTGCTTCTACAGTGTGTTTAGTTGTCGCTGTTTTTTCAAAGTGGAGATTTCTGTTGCTTTCTTGCTCTGTCATCTTGTCAGTGAACTTCTTTTCCTATTGAGACTATTCACTCGTTTTCCGACTGTCACAGAATATTTGCATGAAGATATGCAGACACATTCTCATATGGGTGGAGGAGCAAACATACTGGATAGCTTCCCGTTTCCTGATGTTGGGCTTTGAATTAGACTTGTATTCCGCTGGTGAATATTGTATGGTCTACTGGTACATGTATATTATCCTGATCAAGCTTGCGGAGAAAACACATATGCGGACGATGACAAGCAATGAAATCAGTAAGAATCCTACCTGTTCTGCATCTTTTGTCGCCTAGCTGAAAGTTGCTTGTACAAGGGAGCAAACCTTTGGTTATTAGGTTGTTCTTTTTCTGTACCAAGTTCATAGAAGTAAAATTTTTGTAACTGAAGCTTTAAGATTCTTGTCATTATAGTAATCTGGCGCCAAGAAAGGGAAGTCATGTACAACCATGTCATTAGACTTATCTCCTCTAAAAGTGGATAGATTCTCCAACAAGCAGTGATCGCCATTTATGCTTTGCATCCTACACCAAAAACTACAATAAATTAACACTTGTATATTTAACCAAGCAGAGCATTTATGATTTTGAGGATTCATATAGCCGATCCCAACTAGCTTGACACTAAGGAGTAGTTGTTGTATCATGGTTTTCATGTTTAGGTTTCTTGGTCATGGATTGTTTCTTACCTTCTTTTGCTGGCTGGTTAATTAGAGTTAGAATGGTGGTATGTCATTAGATCACCTACCATCAACTATAATGCCAAGAAATAAAATAAATCAAAGGAAAAAAGGATGGTCGTTGGCATCTCATTTTTTTTACTTCGCATGTCACGGTTTGGCTTAAAAATTGTGGTCAACCCAAAGTTGTGAAGGCATGAGTTGAATAGTTAAAATTTTTAGTATTGCACCTGCTTGCCACTCCTTTAATAGCCTTGTTACTCGTTCAACAGATATAAAAGAAAAATAGAATTGAAGTTTATTATTATGCTTCTTTTCTTTTTCCGGTGAAACCAGAGAAGGCATGCATTATCTTAGTATTTGAATTGTTGTATCAGGTAAAAGGAAAGGGAAGAAGAAAAGAGATTTTGTAAAAGATGGAGGAAAAGATTATCAACTTCCACCTTCAATTTTGTTTCTTCAGTGCCATGTATATCTTGCTGAAGGTCTTACCATGGTAATTCAGTAGTTTTTTCTTTATACTTTTGTGTATGATGCTCTTTCATCTATGTTCACATCGTGTAAATTTGTTTTCCCATTTAAGTTTTAGCATCTTTTTCGCATCTGCACACGGCGTGCGGTGAGCTTTTTAATTAAACTTAACAAAATGATTCTGAATTGCTTGAGAAATTGTTGGTTCCTCCTCTAGATGCTGGCAGCTTTAAGGAATGAGCGGCAAATCTATCTGAGTACAGGACCTTTCAACAGTGAGCATGAGGTGCGTCACGTCGCAACTTGTAATATTTTTTATTGGAACTTTGGTTTCTACTCGCAAGTAGCTAACTAAAACACCTGATCCTGTCTTTTTCTGTAACCTACTTAATATTCAGCTGAACTCCCCCACCCACCCCCACCCCCACACCCCCCCAAAAAAATATGTATGATTTGTCATCCATTTTTGCTGCTGCTTGCATATGATTTCATTAATATAGTTGTTCTAGTAGTAATAGGATATACGTTTCCGTTCTTGACCAATTCTTGCAATTTTCCTCAGAGGTTTGTCCAGCACTTTGAGTTGCTTCTAAAAGCTTGCCTGCCCGATCATGTCTCCTATTATTCATTCCAGGAGACGACTGCTCATACTCGGCTATCGGTAAGTCCCCCTTGGCGTCGTTAACTATGCGTTTCCAAGTTTTATCATTTTTTGTTAAATATTACTTGCTCTTTCTTTTTGCTTTTTTACTTTTGAGAGGGGTTGAAGGGGGGTTGCAAGACATGGTTTTCACTCAGCGTGTGACGTGATCTCTATAATTATGCAGAATTTATCTATGTACAACTGCTTCAAAGAAGCTCAGAGAAGTGCAAAGGATCTAAGGAGCAGTTTCTCTAATGATCCAGATAAAATGTCAGAGCTTCGTCGTATGGAACAAGTAGCAGAACATAACAGTGTTGCTCTTGGTCTTATATCCCGGCTAGGAATTCTTGACCCGTCGCTTAAGGTTCAATTCGAGTTCAGCCACCACCCTTTCTTTGCTACCGCGGTAGTGAAGAGATCTTGAAGATGAAGCCAAATTTTGCCATCCACTCTTGTGAAGAACAGATCTTGAAGATGATCTTTTTTTGATCTCCAGTTTTGAAGTATGGTTAGGTCTCATTGGATAATGTAACATATTTCGTCAAATTTTTTTATATTAACATATTTTTCCTTTTCATTTTATTTATTTGTTGTTACCAATGATGTAATTTGGGAAGGAATGGTCAATATTTATTGTATAATATAGCATAAAGTATGAGGCTTTTGCAAGATTAGTTACTGATTTTTTAAAGATAAAATGAAACCCTTATTTTGATACAGCAGTAGTTTATCTCGATTAGTGCATTCAAGTGACGGGTATTTTGACCACCAAAAGCTTAGGCAGAAAGAAAATCCTATCACTATTATTCTAGAGTTGGACATGCAGCCCCAACTTTAGAAAATAGCGTAAACTGACCAGCACCAAACCTAAGGACAAACTAGCTAAGGATAGAAGTTTAAGTTCATTGCTTAGCTGGGTCTCATACTCCCTCGACGATGGACGAGGGACCTCTTGGATTATTAGTTTGACCATGTCCTCACTTCTCTCCTTTTGGTTGCGAAATGTTCTTCAATTTCTCTCCTGCCATATGTGATAGACGGTACACGTTAAGAGCATTCTATATATGGCTGCTGTTGACTGCCCGCCCGATGCAAACTTTGTAGCCCATTTGATCTCCTCATCCAATCCTTTGGCACCCCGGTTAACTCCAGCCCAGTGTAGTAATTTCCTCTATACAGCCATTGAGTAGTTGCATTTGAAAAACAGGTGTTCATGATCCTCTACTTCTCCTTCACATAAGGAGCAAACTGGATTGGTTAGTATACCCCACCATTGATAAGCCTATCTCTGGTTTATAAACTACCATGTATGGCGGCTATGTACACGATGAAGATCCATTTACGGCTCCATGCAAAAGTCTCTCCTAAGCTGCTTGTATGTTTTTGATGGAGTAACTTCTTGCCGTCAGCACCTCCTCCACTCCAACATTCACTTCAGTTAGGTACTTAGCAACACCTAGAATCTTTTGAGTTAGCCATGATGCTTGCTTAGGACTGACAGTCCATACTACACCTTGCTTTATATAGTATGGGTACATCCGCTGTATCCATAAATGATTCTTCTTCTTACACAGATTCCAGAGGTGCTTAAGAATTGCTGCTCTATTCCATGCGAGGATATTAGTGATGTTCATTCCCCTGCAGACTTAGGCCATCACCAGGCCACCAGTGCCTTCTTCTTGCTTTCAACTTCTCTTGTCCATAAGAACCTCTTGCAGATAGTTTCAATCTTCAGTATAATCTTTTTTGCCAATGGAAATATCTGCGACCAAAAGGACTGGATGACAATCATAACACTTTTGATCAATTGCAACCTTCCTGCATAAGAAAGGAATTTTGCTGTCCAATGGTTTATCTTTGCAAGCATCTTGTCTAGCCGGGGTTGACATTGAGCCACTGATAATCTTTTTGCGCTCCAAAGTATCTGAAAGGTAAAGATCCCACGGAGAAGCCCAGGTTGTGCATAGTTTGTTGTTGTATGTCCATTGGCACCCCTCCAAAATATATACAGCTTTTGTTTTGGTTTGGTATCAATCCTGGTGAGCTGGAAAACTGTTGAAAGCATTCATATAGTATCTGAGTGGGACACTACATCACCTATACAAAATAAGAGCAAAAATATCTGCAAAATTCAGTTGTACTAGGTTAAGCTTCTGATCACATCTGGGTTGATAGCTGAAGTCCGGTTTATCCTTCAAAGTTTTCGGTAGCCTTGTCAGATATTTCATAGCTAGGACAAAGAGAGATGGGGACAAAGAGTCCCCTTGTCTGACTCCTCGTTTGCATCAAAATGAGTTGTTGGTCTGCCATTTATCACAATGGAATAAGATCCTGTAGTGACACAGATAATCCACTTGAGAAATTGTTCTGGGACATTCATTGTTGTGAGGAACCTGTTAAAGAAACACCAATTCTAGGGAATCATATGCCTTTTGCATGTCTATTTTGATCATGTTAGCTTCAAAATTTCATGTATTAATTTTTATGATAACAAACCAACATAATTATTAATCAAAGAATATTTACTTGTGATAATCTTATTCTTGCACAGGTTTGTTCAAGGGAAAAGAAGTTAGTAAAATCCAAACAAATATGGGAAAGAGAATATCACGAGCAAAAATATATTCAAGGAAGATTATTTTCAGAGATTTAATCTCTAAGCTCCGTAGAAAGAATAATATTTGAAGTCAAATTTCAAATATTGAATGATTTACTACAATATGAAAAGAAGACTCTGTGAAAATTATGGAAGGAAAGTTCTTCAATATTTTGAAAGGACAGTTATTAAAATCCTAGAGACGATATGTTATTTTGTGGAAGGAAGATACTATATGGCTGTCACGACCCCAAATTCCCACTTTCGGATGTCGTGATAGCACCTGGTCTCTAAGACTAGATAAGCCTAACAATCATTGAGAATTTAGCAGAAATAATGACTAAACTATTAAATTAAACTGATAATTAACACAATAAAACAAAAATGGAACAATAGTCATCCTAATCTCAAAACCAGTGGAACTGATTCATAAGCTCTACTGAAATATACTAAGAATCTCTAATACAAAACTGTTTGATAAGAAGGTAAACAATACTAAACGCAATAACAGAATGTGACTCCGAGGCATGCGAGCATAATGGCAGGTATACCTTGAAGTTTCCGTAGAAAATCTTTAACAACTAGCTAACGACTGGTGACAGGTAACAATAACACACACTGCACATCTTTAACAAAAATGTGCAGAAGCGTAGCATGAGTACATCACAACGATACCCAGTAAGTATCAAGACTAACCTCGGTGGAGTAGTGACGAGGTAAGTCAAGACACTCACTAGACAATAACCTGTGCGAGCATTTAAATATAAAGCTAACAGTAGAAAAAACATCAATGTAGGGCTAACAACGGAAGGAATATTAAACAAAACGTAGCAACAAGAAGCAATAGGTGATAAAACAGTAAAGAATCAAAAAACAATTAAAATGTCAATGACATTAACCTAGGGGAAATAAATGACAATTCAAGTAATCAAGTCGTTCCAACACATGATTTATAACAATAGTCACTCCGAGGCACCATACCCCCTGATCACAAATCATAGACCACAATCACAAATCTAGATCACATGACATCTCGTGCCCACATTATCAATTACCTTCGCACGACAAAGTCCATGTTCTACCACATACATTGAATCCATGTCAAATTTTAAATAAAATATTCGAGAGATTTATTTAAATACAATAAGGCATAATAACAATCTGGAAAAAGGTAAAGCGTCAAATGAGATAATGAGTTTATTGTAGGAATTAACTAAAGTAAAATAAAGTATAATTTATACAAAATAGAGTATCAAATAAGTTTACTTTAGAAATCAATGAGGTAAAGTTAAATAACGTTTTTAAATAAAGTAAAATATCGGATAATTTAAGAATTAAATATAAAATTAGTTAAAGTAAAGCATGATATCAATTTTAATTGAAATAAATCATCAAATAGAGTGATGCATTTAATTTGAGAATCAATTAAAGTAAATTATGATAATCATTAAAGAAAATAGTAAAATACTAAGTGAGATACAAGTTTTATCTTAAAAGTCACATACAATAAAGCATCTTAATAATTCTTTTACTTAAAATGGTTATGTTACCAACAGAGCATGAGATAATAACTCCATGCAAGTAAATTCATCTTGAAAATCAATTCACCAGGTAACACAGAGGCATAGGTTGGCAAATTAAAGCAACACAGCAAATTACATAGAAGGCATGACTCACATAAGAAGTCATATTGTTCCAATACAAAAATAACAACAAATAATCAAATACAATCAAAATATAAGTGAGACGATTTTAAGGAAAATATAATGATCGTTCAACTCAACAGGCCTTTCCAATGAAGAAAATATAACAAAATCACACCGAGGTACCACACCTCATATTCATATTTCACCAATCATAATCTTTCTTATATCACAGAACGTTGCATTTATTTTAACAATATTTTTCCCGAAATAGCTACACGCATCTTAGCCCCCTCATCTCACCGCGTGGCTTCAAGTAATTCCCTTACTAGCAACACACGTATAAGTCCCACCTTATCTCACCTCATGCATATCAACCCCTATCCTTATATCACCACATGATTATCAATATCACAACACAATAATCTACTCGCACCACACGTGCCCAATATGCCACAACATTTTCAAATCAACAATAGCAATGTTACCACAAAACATAGCTTATGGTTCAATCACAATGTGTACATGAATCTTAAAAATAATAAAATGAATGAGAAATAACTCACCAGGTAAGATATTCCAATAACCAATAATTTCAACCACAACCGTGTTAACAGCTTTCAACAACTATAACTTCAACAACTCAACAATCAAGGTATCTCCATGAAACAACAATTTCAAATCAAAAACATAACTTAGGCTCACCAAGAAAAGAGATAGCGCGAACTATCAATTACAAATAAATGCATGAGAATAACTCGACAACGGAAGGAATGACATGTAATAACAACTTCAATAAATGCATATAGGACAAAATTCGACAATAGAAACTAGAATATGTAATAACAACTTCATCTAAAGCATATGGGAATAACTTAGACAATCAAAGATAGAACAAGTATCAACAACTTCAATTAAATGCTTATTAAAGACCTAAGAGTCTAAAGAACAGGTATCAACAACTTCAATGCTTATAAAAGACCTAAAAGTCTAAATCGGTCAAATATCGCATATAATTCCGTGACACACTCGTCACCTCATATACACTTCACATAATTCAATTAGTACAATTAAACCCAGTCCTAAGGGATATTTTCCCCCACATAAAATTAGGCAAGATACTTACCTCAAATAAGCTAAATCAATCTACTAATAAGCCCGTCCCGTGTAAATTCACTTCTGGACGGCTCGAATCTAGCCAAAATAATTTAATATCATAAATAAAAGCCGTATGAAATAATTTCGGATAATAAAAATTCCTTCTTTAACTAAAATCAAAAAGTCACCTCGGGTCTGCACCTCAGAACCAGGCAAAACTCACAAATTCCGAACTCCCATTTCGATACGAGTCCAACCATACCAAAATCATTCGATTCCGACCTCAAAATCGCCCTTCAAACCATCAATTAATACTAGTAAAAAAAAGGATCAATAACACCCTCTTGATAGAACAAGAAAATGATTATTGCTTTTATATTTTAGAAAGTATTTACTCAAATCCCCAATTTTTTCAATTCAAATCATTAATCAAACACTAAAATCGAGGTTGGAATCATGAAATAATAACAAATCCGAGTAAAAATACTTACCCCAATCCAAGTAGTAAAAATTTCCTCCAAAATCGCCCAAAATCGAGCTTGAAAACCTTGTGAGAAAAAATAACTAAATTTTGAAACAAGAAAAAAATGCAGCAATTGTCTCAGCTCGAGTCAGGTCCTAGATGATCCCTAAACTCACGTTTGATAAGTCCAACATGATCCTTGCAAGATTACACTCAAGATAGCCTCTTGAATCATCCTATTTGGTCTTAAAATGAGGAAGATATAATGTTTTGAGGTTTAAAACAAATCTGAAAATTTTAGGGATATAAATGGCATTTTTGTAATACTTACACCAGAAATAAACCAACAATAAGAAAATCTTGGTTTTAGCACCCAAAACTCATTCGGAACCTCCCAGGTACAAACCATATATGCATTTTAATTATAAAACACGCTAGTTTCTCAACCAATGATCTAAAACACATCCCAGCCCCTAGGGACCCTATCCAATCATACCAACAAGTACAAATACATCATCCAAATTTACCCAAAGCCTCAAAATATGACACATCACAACAAAGAATCGAGGCTCAAACCGAATAAAATTTCTCTTAAGTTGTTAAATCTTCATTCTTTCAAAAGAGTGTCTGAATAATACTTAAACACTTCCTATTACTTTCAAACTTGGACACAAGCTCAATTAAACTATATAGACATATCCAAGTCTCGAAACACCAATTGGAATCCAATAACATCAAAGTCAACTCTTGGTCAAACTTATGAATTCTTATGTTCTTCAAATTGTCAACTTCCGACAAATAGTGTCGAATTCTTTTGGGAACCTCCGTAACCAAATCTGGACCTACGTATAAATCCAAAATCATCATACGAACCTATCGGAACAATTCAAACCCGATTCCAAGTCTGTTTACCCAAAAGCCAAACTTTGGACAATTATTCCAAGTTAAAGCTTCTAAAACGATAATCATTCTTCTAAATCAATCCCGAGTCGCTTGAAAATCGAAACCAACCATACGCACAGGTCATAATACATAATATAAAGCTACTCAAAGTCTCAAACCACCAAATGGAATGCTAAAACTCAAAACGACCCCTCGAATCGTTACAAAGAAAGAGATACTACAAGGTCAAGGAAGAATATGTTTTCTAAGGAAATAAAATATATTTTGTGTGTCGTAAAATCTATAGTATGGAAAGAGATTATTTCCCAAGATCAAGAAATGAATATTTCCCATATAATAGGAGTTCAAAGATATTTTGAGATCAGTTCAACAAGGAAATGTGCTACTTTGTCCGAGGAATATTATTGTGACTACCAATTGAAGGAGCGAGAATATACATTAATGATATAAGACATCACCATATATAGAGACTACGGTGGAATTAATTACAAGGCAAAAGAAGGCTCGGAAAACCTTTAAGTACCTCGTCTATGAAGGGAAAAAAATTACCTTTAAATTAAGGGAATGTCAAATTTATGTACGTGCAAATGAAAATGTCAAGTTCATCAAAGAACAAGAAAGGATTTTCTAAGATTATTCCATGATGATGAGCAACTACAACTAGAAGACTAGTCTTATGGGTTGTCTACAAGGAGTTATCAAAATACCAAGAGATCAGTAAGGAAATGAAAAATTGGTACATATCACTGTACGAGGAAAGCACCAAAAGATTATTAAAGCTACTATATATCGTGTGATTATACTTTGACCAATCAAGGCTTGACAGAAGAAATTGATGTTACCCTTGGAAGAGCATAGTTCAAAATCTCTACAGACAAAGTAAGAAGATTATTAGGCAGCGGTTATTGTGGACATACTCAGAACGAAAGAATACTTGTTTCAAGGACTGAAGATCTGAGTACTTGAATACAAAAGCTACTGCACAAAGAAGTGAAAATGACTTTGCAAATTAAGGGAGCACAAAAGAGCGGCAATCATATCTGGAAAAGGAAATTGTGATCAAGTGCTATTTAGAAGAATGCAAAAGATCCATAATTAAAGTGGTCCATTTCAAAAGAAAATCTTATATTGATAGAAGATATCCAAGTCTATCTTATGGAGCAATGTTAGCAACAGTCAAGAGATCTAAAATAAGATATTACTCCAAGATTCAGGGGAGCAATCAACAAACAAATACAAGAAAGATTGGAAGAATCTACAAAAAATCCATGGGTTTATGCAATATCCAGAATAGGTTGAAAAGGCTATAAAAAGAGGAGCTCTATACAGAAAGAAGAGTACACAACCTTTTATACACTTGTCTACCTAATTACAAGTTCTTTCTTCTGCTTTTAACAAGCATTGCAACTCACTTTTAATAGATCTACCGTGTACATAAAAGAGTGAAGAGAGACAGAAATTGTGTCATTGTTCGTTTCTATGGTGAGAGAGTGAAAACCAAATGGTTGTTATTGGTGAGCGAGTGAAAACCAACCTTTTGCGTTGTCAGTAAGCAAGTAAAAACCAATTGTGATGATGTCGCGCTCCTTTTTCTTGCAAAATGAGATTTCGACACGTGACAACTCTTTTAAGGAGGTATTAAAAGAGGAGAGTCACCATCTAACGGATCTAAGGTGCGTTAGGGCACCTAACGCACCTATTTGCAGATAACTCTGGTTTAACCAGTTTGTGTCACCAAAGATCGGGTAATGGCTCAAATTACCTCGAGGAGAAGGTTTTAGGCGCTCTTCGAGGTCCACAACGGTGGATCCCGGCAGAACTCGAATTATATGAATTAGTCTAAGCAAAAGAGAAGAGACAAAATTGGGAAAATAAATAAAATGATTGACTTTAAAACAAAAGGTGGGGGGTCCTAAGCTTTTTAGCCTAAAGGATCACCCCATGCAACATAAATAATACTTCGTAACTCCCTCGAGGTGGGGTATTACTCATATTATTCAGCGGGCACAGACTATCATCTCCTACTATCCGATTACTATCTTTAAGTTGTTTACCTAAAGAGCACTAATTGATTCTAAATCGTACCCTATGCGTGCACTACCCGTCCCATGCCTATGGTCCAGGAGGCATTTGGACCTCTATCTCGGGTGGTTCTAGACTTAACTCAGGTTGCTCAAAAATGAGAAAACTAGGCGACATACAAAACAGTTTGGACTTTTATGTATAGGAAAATAAGGGCTCAAGTTGGCCTCCGCACTTAGGCGACAAATGCACGCAAACTAATTAACATTGACAGTTACAAATTTTAATAAGTTAATGTTGCAAAACCCTATAGGCAGGATCTCTATGTGATTCTGGATTTTAATAAAGCAGGCAGTTTCATATGCAAAAGCCTTTTCTCTTAATACGATTTCTAAAAGCTTACGTAGTTGCCTACGGATTATAAGCATAAGAGATTAAACCTATAGGCACGATGTCTAGGTGATTCATGCAGTAACCAACATTGGTAATCAAAGGAATATGTTCAGAATTGCTTAATCGAGTCTTATATGCATGGTTTCTAATAATGTTAATTAGCACAGTGTTGAAAACTCTTAAAAGAAGCGAGCAGGTCAACAATTAAGACTGATTTAGACCCTATATGCATGATTTCTATAATTATAGTTAAAACTGATTTTAGATCCTATAGGCATGGTATCTAAGTTATAAGCTAGGCAGTGTGTAAGTTAACAAAATCCTATGTGCGCATTGAGATATTAATCATTCAATATCCTATATGCATGGTTTCTGACAGGTAATAGCAGAATCATTTGAACCAAATAGAGAACCTATAGGCATCATTTCTAATACACATTTGAGCAAAATAGGATACTTATAGGCAGAATTTTTAACACATAATAAATGAACAAGTTTGAGCAAAGTAGCACATTTTGAGCAAAATAGAATACCTATAGGCAGGATTTCAACCCATTTCAGTGCAAGTGTAAGATAAAACCCCCTTCCCCAATTTTACTAATACCCCAAAATGTTATTACAAGAATTATTACAGACCCAAAATGAATAGAGTAAATTACAGAAATAAATAACTATAGGGATCCTACGACAGGCCCAAAGATACACCCGACCAGACCATGCCTTCATTCCCATGGTTCATAATATCCCAAAATTACATCTTCATTGACATAAGGCAGCCAGAAACCAATTGATTCACCCAGTAGGTATAAAATAGAGTTGGACATATAGAACCAAGACCCTAGTGTGTCAGAGTTCCCAAGGGCTTCAAGAACCCAGGGTAGTGCTCACACTAGGGAGGTTAACAAAGATAATTTTAGAGGAGAGACTAGGGACCAAGTCCTAGTGTGCTAGAGTTCACAAAGATATCAAATGAACCCTGAGCAGTGCTCACACTAGGGAGGTCAAAGGACAAAACCTAGTAGCCTTGGCTTTCAGCCGGCTAAGAATAAGAACTCGAAGGAACATATAGTAAAGGAATATAATGATGTTAAGGGACACCACTGAAGGACAAAATCAAGTTGAGCACATAAAAATAAGTAATTGACATACTTAGATTTTAGACAGACTTAACCAAGTTTCAGAAAATGAGTCCAATCGCATAATGCATATATTAACAAGACAAGTTGCAAGACAGATTTATAGTAAGAAAAAGAGAGTTTAGATTATTCTAAGTGCAGAAGGCTAGTGTCACAAGAATGGATCATATCAATTAGCAACAGGACCTAAGATGCTGAGAGCTAATTAGGCCAATTACTAGGAAGTCAAAACAGGATCAAAACAGGTTACATCACAGCAAATTGAGAAACATACTTGTTACATACTTGATGAATACATTCATACTTAATCAACTAATCTATAAAAGGAGATAGGAGAGCATGTTCAAATAACATGGCTGACATCAATCTTAAACTTTCAGGAGATGGCTATCAGTAACACATAAGCTAGGAAAAATTAAAGAAATTAAATTAATCAACTCAAAGCAGGTCTAAACATGTCTCAAACTACAAACGTAATGGCATTTAGATTTGAAGTAACACATTGGACAAAATTTTCAGAAATGAAAAACACATGTTATGATAGGTGAATTAGAATGAAATGACAGAGGCTTGGTAACTCACCAGTTAAATGAAACAAGAAAGAAAGGAAGCCCACAGTGTTATGAATATCACCAAAAGAACAAGAACTCAGAATTTCTGGCCTTGGCTTTCAGCCGGGCAGGAACCAAAGTGCAGAACAAGATTATTAAAGAGCAAAGAGCGCACAACTTTAATTTTTGTAGCTTTCTTGATGATTCGAGAGTTGTTTCACAGGGGAATGGGGAGGGATTTATATAGTGTAAAACTCGAACACACATAAACATGAAAAATTATTAGTCAAACACTAGAAAGGATAACACTCAAAATCAGTAAGGAAAGGGAGGAAATTTCAAAAACCCTTATTTTAGGTAAAGTACACAAATCGAAAAAGAAATCTAAAATGAGTAAAAGGTAAAAATCACATGTTGCATAGAGTAAGATAAACACAGACATGAATACTACTCAAAATCAAAGAATTAAACCAGATTTGGTTCGATTAAAAAAATGTGAAACCCTAATTTTAGGGTAAGTAAAAAATCGGAAGAGAAGAACAGATTTACACATAATAGGATGCATGTAGACGAGATAACATTTAAAATCACAGAATCGAACCATATTTGGTTAGATATAAAAGAGACCTAAAACCCTAATTTTTAGGGTAAGTAAGAATCAAAAAGATACATAGAGATTCATACCATAAAAGAACAAGAACGAACATAGACGAAAAATGTCAAGGAGCTGAACCAGTTTTGGTTCGAAGTTGAGGAGATCCGCTTGCCATGTTTAGGAAAGCGGTATATAGAAGGTTCCAGTACCAGAGAGAAGTAGAATATGGCAAGAAATAGCTAGGTAATCCCATGTCCAGTGGGATTAGGAGAAAAGTTGAGGGGAGACGACTAGGGTTTGGGCAGAGAGGTGAGAGAGGTTTGAGAGCATTTGAAGGAGGCGGGTGAAGGGGAACGTTTAGGGTCAGTTTAGGGATTGGTTAATTAAAAGGGTAGGAGTAATATGGGCCGTTGATCTTAGAGATCAACGGCCACGATTAGTTGGGGGTTTTGGGTTGGGTTAGTTAATTGGTGGCTGAGGGGTTATTTGGTTTGGGCTCAGGTATTATTGGGTTGGGGCTGGGGTAATTTAAGTCCGAAATTAGGATGAATTTAGGGCTAGATTTTAAATACCCAATTTGTAATAAATAAATAATTTATAAAAGTAATAAATAAATAACAAAAAATATTATTTCTACGTGAAAATGATTAAAAATACTTACTTAATATTATAAAAATATAAAAAGTCATTTTCTGCATAGATAATGTAATTATATATGCAGATGGACTGTTATTCCAAAAATGTGCAATTAGCCTTAAAATGCAAATGTAATTATGAGAAATGCACTAAAAATGTTTAAAACCTCACATTGGTACAAATGATAAGTATAGATGATTAAATCATCATAAAAATAATTTAGAGGGTAATTATTGGATATTTATATAATAAAATACAGAAATAAATTGATTTAAAGCCTTTAAAAATTATGAAAAATTATAAAAAATACTTGTGTGTATTTATAAATCAAATGATGATGCATATGTACTATTTTGAAAGTGTGTGTGTGTGTGTGTGTATATATATATATATATATATATATATATATATATATATATATATTTGAAAATATGAGAGAAAAATTGGGTATCAACAGCTGCCCCTCTTTACCCCTGAAGGATGAAAGAGTTGTCAGGTAAAAAAATGATGACCGATTTTGATCGAATGGGGTGATTTTGGAAAATATAGGCCGAACTGTGATTTTCGAGTTGCCTACGTATCCCTAGTTTTACAGGAATCAGACCATGTGTAGTTTTGGATCCAACGGTGGAATAAACCGATGGAGTTGCTGTAGGAATGGACAAGATTTTCTGGATAGGACGATATCAGGATTGTAAGTGGATGTATCTGGGATGGTTATAGATATTTGAACGGTTATCAGATGGGTAACAGACGGTGGTTGGTTACGTTTGAAATAATTGCCGGATATGAACGTTGAACGGAACCAGAGCGAAGATTGCTCGCATTAGGAGAACGGTTACTTCTTAGCTCACCTGCAAAACTTAAAACACGATGCATGCAAATATATATGTATTATTGCAAGAATTTAGACATGATGCAGATTCCTTTTGGACCATGAGAGTTGTCTTTGGACGCTGAGGATGGTGTCCTTAGACCATGATGTCCTGGGCCATGAATCCCAGGCTATGAAATGATGTTCTCGGGCCATGAGGATGATGCCTCTGAACCATGAAGCCTTTGAAGAATGATTTGCAATATTGAGAGATCCTCAAGCCATGGCATAGTGTCTTCCGTCTATGAGGATGATTCCTTCGGACGATGACGCCTTTGGATAAAATGGCGATGTTTCAGCCCATGAGATGCAAAGACATGATGCTTAAAATGAAACAAGACAAAGCTTAGTCTTGTGGAAGATCGGGGCCAGAGCTTAGCCCCGAGTTGGAGAATAATGCAAGGTTTCAAGTAACATAGCATTTGTGGTTATGCAAAGAGAGACAATGCTTAGTCTCATGCAAAAAGTGGAGATAATGCGTAGTCTCGTGCAGGGAGAAGGCAATACTTAGCCTTATGCAATTAACGAGGCATGGCTTAGACTCATGCAAGATGGAGACAATTCTTAGTCCCATACAAAGGGAAGGCAGAGCTTAGCCTTATGCAGTTGAGGAGGCAAGGTTCAGCCTCATGCAAAAATGGAGACAATACTTAGTCTCATGCAGGGGAGGGCAGAGCTTAGCCTTATGCAATTGAGGAGGCAAGACTTAGCCTCATGCAAAGATTTAGATAATGCAGGGGAAGGCAGAGCTTAGCCTTATGTAATTAAGGAGGCAGGTCTTAGCCTCATGAAAGATGTGGAGACAGTGTTTAGTCTCATGCAAGGGGAAGGCAAAGCTTAGCCTTATGCAATTAAGGAGGCAGCGCTTAGCCTCATGCAAGATGTGGAGACAATGCTTAGTCTCATGCAAGGGGAAGGCAAAACTTAGACTTATGCAATTAAGAAGGCAGGGATTGGCCTCTGTGAACCATGTAGGGTCCTTTCCAGTTGCGAAAAATTTTCCTTTGGCTTCATCCTGATGTGGAAAGATCTGTTCAGCACCAGCTGCCCCGGTGCGAACTGTCTAGGTTTGAACCTCTTGTTGAAAGCTCTGGACATTCTGTTCTGATAAAGTTGACCATGACATACTGCATTCATTCTTTTACCATCAATGAGAGATAATTGTTCATAGCGGTTCCTTATCCATTCTGCATCACTGAGTTCATATTCTTATATAATTCTCAAGGAAGGAATTTCTACCTCGGCGGGAATGACAGTTTCAGTACCGTAGACCAGCAAATAAGGAGTTTCCAAGTTGATGTGCGGACTGCTGTCCGATATCCCAATAAAACAAATGGTAACTTCTCGTGCCATTGATGTTTTTGTTGGCAGCCTCCACGACTCCATTCATTTGGGGCAGGTATGCTGTGGAATTCTTGTGCTTGATTTTGAAGGTCCCACACATAGCTTTCATTAGGTCACTGTTGAGATCGGCAGCGTTGTCGGTTATGATGGATTCTGGAACCCCGAGTTGGCAAAAAATACTGTCACGACCCAAAATCCAACCTTTAAGCGGTGATGGTGTCTAACGTTGAACCCGCTAGACAAGCCAACGTTTTGGTTAAATTACTATTTCTTTATTAATAACAATTGAAATAACAGTAGTAAACTAGAACAATTATAATTAGAAATGCGGAAGATAAGAAATTCAACAACTTAAATAATAAATCTTATGAAATTTCCTTAAGTACACCCCAAGAACTGGTATCACAATCTCACGGACAATCTAGATTTACTAAAAATAAAGGTCTGAAATAAATGTGTACAACTGTCTTGGAACTACGTGAAAAGACAGAAAACAGAGATAAGGGAGGTGACGCCAAGGCCCGCGAACGTCTGCGGGACTACCTCAGTGTCGCCTGTGGACTGAAGGATACTCCCTCGATCAATGCCCACTGGGTCCGTCTCCGTAATCTGCACAACATAAAGAAGTGCAGGTGTAGCATCAGTACAACCAACCCCATGTACTGAGTAAGTGCCGAACCTAACCTCGGCAAAGTAGTGATGAGGCTAGGACACGACAAATAATATCACCTGTGCAGTTTAAATAAAATATAACAGGAAATAACCACAAGAAATAAACAGTAAGTACAATAACGGGGAAACATGCTGGGGAAAAGGGATAGCAATTATTGAAATGACGCAATGAAGCAACAATTTAAATATCCACAAATAATAACGGGGATTAACAACAAGAAATAAACAAGTGAAAAGAAACGGCACGGCATGTCCCCTCGTGCATATTTTTAGCATAACACGGCATGGAATGTCCCCTCGTGCATAACAATATAAATATGAAACGGAATGTCCCCTCGTGCATAAACAACATAAACATGACACGGAATGTCCCCTCGTGCATAAAACATCACAATCACAGCACGAAATGTCCCCTCGTGCATATATGTATCATCAATACGGCACAAAATGTTCCCTCGTGCATAATAATCATAAACCCGGCACAGAATGTCCCCTCGTGCAGAAACAACATAAACGTGGCACGGAATGTCCCCTCGTGCATAGCATCATAAAATATGGCACAGAATGTCCCCTCGTGCATAACAACATAAAACAACAGTTGGCATAAAAAACAACAAATAAGAAACCTTAAATGCACGAAATAATCAACAAGAATAATACCGTCCCGGCAAGGGACACAGCTATAACCAATCCTACACATGTGTATAATCCAACATAAAGTTCCTCAACCGATCAACTACTCAACAATAGCCATAACTAAGAATTTCCACCAAATGAATAGCTATCAATTTGCTATTAAACCCATAAACACAGTAAAAGCCAATAAATATCATATAATTGCAAATTTCCGACTCACGGTCATGCTTTCCAACAACATATAGGTGCTTGTCCCCTCCCCTATACATTGAACATGGAATACACACGTAGCAATTAGGACTCAATACCTATTCCCTCAAGCTAAGGTTATGACAAACACTTACCTCGACTCCGAAGATCAAAATCAAGCCTCAAGCACCGCTTTTCCTTTCGAACCCGACTCCAAATCAATAGTATCTAGACATAAAATTGACTCAATAACATCAATAAATTCTTAACAATTCAATTCCAATTCTTAAATATAGAATTTCCAACTTTCTTTCCAAAATTCCAAAAATCGACCCCGGGCTCGCTTGGTCTAAACACGAGGTTTGGACCAAAACCCGATCACCCATTCACCCACGATCCCAAATATATAATTTATTTTGAAATCCGACCCCAAAACGAGGTCAAATTCCCAAATAATCAAAAAGCCCTAACTCTACCCAAAACCACAATTTTCTACCTTTAATCACATGTTTTTAGGCCTAGAATCTAGTGGGTGTTGATAAAAATGGAAGAAAACGAGGTTAGGACTACATACCTATGAAGCTATGGAGAAGAGGTTCTTCAAAAATCGCCCAAGGAGGTGTGGAGAAGAAGAAGTTATGAAAAATGGTGGAATCCCGTAATGTGTATTCTGTTTTGGGCATTTTTAATTACTAGGCAAAAATGACCTTCGCGATCGCAGAGCTTACTGATACGGACTATCGCGATCGCGGCTCAGGGTTCGCGTTCGCAGTGAACAAAATAGTACCCAGCCCACATCTGCACTATGCGTTCGCGTGTGGCCCTCCGCGATCGCGTAGAGCACTGCCTCCAGGCTCCGCGATCGTGACCAAGGCCCTGCGTTCGCGTAGGGTTATTTACTCCCCTCCCCGATTGAATCATCGCGATCGCATGCAAAGCACCGCGATCGCGAAGAAGGAACAACTGGACACCAGATTTTTCTAAGGTTTTTGCACCTCGACACCTACCCGAAACTCACCCAAGCCCTCGGGGCTCAAAACCAAACATACACACGACTTCAAAAACATCCCACAGACTTATTCAAGTAATAAAAACACCAAAATAACATCATAACATCGAATTACACCTCAAAATCAATGAAATTCCTTTAAACTTCTAAATTTCCCATTTTTTGATCCGAATCATGTCAAACTAAGTCCGTTTCTTACCAAATTTCACAGATAACACATGTAAAACATATTGAACCTGTTCTGGGATCTGGAACCATAATACACGCTCGATATCACAGGTTTCACATCAAATCTCATTTTCAAAACCTTTATATTTTTCAGAAAACAATTTTCTTTAAAAAATTCATTTCTCAGACTCGGGACCTCGGAATTCGATTCCGGACATACGCCCAAGTCCCATATTTTCCTACGAACCCTTCGGGGCCATCAAATCATGTGTCCGGGTCCGTTTACCAAAAATATTGACCAAAGTCAACTTTATTCAAATAATTATTATAAAATCATCATTTTATTAATTTTCCACATAACGGCTACCCTGCTACGCGCCCGGGCTGCACACGTACATCGAGGTGAGATAAAAGGAGGCTTTCATGGCTTCAGAACACATATTTAGCTAAAGTTACACAGGATGACCTTTTGGGTCATCAAAAATACGATCTTTGACAAAATTTGCGACGACTTTCTTGGTTACAGCTTTGTAAGATGCAACTTCAACCCATTTTGTGTAGTAGTCTATGGCCACTAGAATGAACCTGTGCCCATTTGAAGCGGCAGACTCTATTGGTCCGATGACATCCATTCCCTAGGCGGCAAAAGGCTAAGGTGAACTTGTTGCATTGAGTTCATTTGGAGGCACACATATCATATCTGCGTGTATTTGGCACTGATGACATCTCTAGACATATCTGATGTAGTGTGTTTCAATAGTCAATCAAAAATATCCTGCTCTAAGTATCTTCTTGGCTAAAACGAAACCATTCATGTGTAGTCTGCAAGTTCCAGTGTGTATCTCTTCCAGCAGTTTGGAAGCTTCCTTGGTGTTAACACATCGTAATAGCCCTAGGTCTGGAGTACGTCTATATAGAATTCCTCCACTCTGGAAGAAATGGTTGGAAAATCTCCGGAGCGTGCATTTTGAGTATGATTTTCATGCTCCGGGTACTCTCTTTTTGCTAATTATTCCTTGTTATCATGAAACCATGGATTCCCATATGTTTCTTCTTCAGCATTAGCACAATAAGCTGGTTGATTATGGATCCTTACAGGACTGGGGTCGATGAAATTCTTGTCCGGATGTTGTATCATGGAGGACAAAGTGGCCAATGCGTCTGTGAACTCATTCTGGATTCTTGGGACATGTCAGAACTCTATCTTTGTGAACCTCTTCATCATTTATTTTACATGATATAGATACGATAATATCTTGGCATTCTTTGTAGCCCATTCTCCTTGCACCTGATGTACCAGAAGATCTGAATCACCGATTACCAGCAATTCCTTGATATTCATGTCAACGACAAAATTGAGCCCCAATATGCAAGCCTTGTATTCTGCCATATTATTGGTGCATGGAAATATGAGTTCTGCGAATACCGGGTAATGCTGACAAATTTCTGACACCAAGACGGCTCCAATACCCATTACTTTGAAATTTGCAGCCCCATCGAAGAACATTCTCCACCTGTCGTAGGCTTCGGCGATATCTTCTCCTACGAATGACACTTCTTCATCAGGAAAATAAATTTTTAGTGGTTCATATTCTCCTCTTACAAGATGATCCGCTAATGCCTGTCCCTTAACCGCCTTCTGAGTCATATAGACAATGTTGAATTCACTCAACAATATCTGCCATTTTGCTAGCTTCCTTGTAGGCATGGGCTTCTGAGAGATGTACTTCAAAGAGTCCATCTTTGATATGAGATATGTTGTATAGGCACAGAAGTAGTGCCTCGCTTTCTTGGCTATCCATGTCAGAGCACAGCAATGCATTCAAGCAGAGAATACCGTGCTTCGTAGGGTGTGAACTTCATACTCAGATAATATATGGCTTGTTCTTTCCTTCCCGTCTCGTCATGTTTTCCCAAGACACAACCGAAAGCCCCATCTAATACGGAGAGGTAGAGTAGCAGTGGTCTACCAGGATCTGGTAGGCCTAGGAATGGCGGTGTGGACAAGTATTCTTTGATTTTGTCAAAAGCTTTTTGGTAGTCTTTTGTCCAGCTGGTTGCGGCATCCTTCTTCAACATTTTGAAAATCGGCTCATATATTACCGTTGATTTTGCTATGAAGCGGCTAATATAATTGAGATGACCCAAGAAACTCATCACGTTTTTCTTGTTCTTTGGTGGTGGAAAATCCTGGATAGCCTTGAGCTTTGACAGATCTAGCTCAATTCCTCGGCGGCTGACGATGAATCCTAACATTTTTTCGGCAGGAACTCCAAAGGCACATTTTGCGGGATTCAGTTTCAGATTATACCTTCGAAGCCAATCAAAGAACTTTCTCAAAGTCGCTATATGATCTGTACCCTTCTTGAACTTGATGATGACATCATCCACATATACTTCTATCTCTTCCGAGTCACTATCCTTATGTTGCGCTGTCTCATTACATGTCACAGTCATTGGTTCATCAAGATAAGAAATAGTAATGTTGTGGAGAGAAAAATATAGAGAATAGTAATAAATAATAATAAAATAACAAGCCATTGATAAGTATAAAATGTCAAACAAAAGAGATTTTAATGATCCAAACAAAAGTTTCCAAAACAAAATACTGAAAATGTTTTAAAAATGCTCAAAAGTTATTTTCAAAAATAAATGACACCAGTAGCCAGGCTACTCCGGGACTCGGTGAGCCCTTGATGGTGTGGCTGTCCAGTTCCTAAGAACGGCTCCCTTCTCCACTATCTGGATGACGAGGCCTTCCTCCTCCTCCTCAACTATTACCCTGCAATCCATGTCTTCATCTTCTAATAATAGATTCCTCAAACCAGCTAACATTTCATCTTCTTCAGATCCCCACATCATATCAGCCTGATGGAAGGATTAGATCAAATGTGGTATTGGTTTCTCGAGAGGGTAATAAGGACCGCGCCAAGGTGGTGACCAGTTTTGATACTCATGCCAAGTATACTGATATCCTAGTCCAAAAGTTGTACTGTGACGCTTTAATTGTATAGGTTTGGCAATACCCTGAAGATTCTTTCCGATCCCTTTACCAGGTTCATATCCTTTCCATGCTAATATGGTCTCTATTTTTCTACTCCACCACTTGTCCTTCTCAATTGTATTAACACGTTCAATGCGATGGTAAGTCTCTCCACCCAACTTCCTTCTATTTTCCACGACCGGAACTGTCTGATTGGTGTAAATGGGATTACTCCCGTCTCCACGAATGGTTACCTCCTGATGGTTCCATTCGAACTTCATAGTCTGATGCAGAGTAGATGCTACAACCCCAACGTTGTGTATCCAAGGTCGTCCCATTAGTAAATCTTATGAGGAGGATATGTCAAGTACTTGGAATTCAACATCAAACCAAGTTGGGCCCATTTGTAAGCAGAGATTGGTCTCCCCGATCGTGGCCCTTTGACACCCAACCAATGCCTTTAAGTTCATATTTCCTTCTCGTATCTCATGAAAACCTTTGCCCAATATCTTCAAAGTGGTCAATGGACAAATTTTGAGACTTGAACCTCCATATATCAAACCCTGGCAATGAATTTGTCTTCATAGTGCATTGTGATATGCAGTGCCTGTTGTGACTTAACCCTTCTGGCGGCAGTTCGTCTTCATGGAAGGTGATCTTATGGCTTTCCAATACTTGTCCTACCATGTTAGCCATTTCCCCACTGGTAATGTTGTTGGGCACATAAGACTCCTTCATCAATGCGTTCCTATGTGCCTCAGAATTTTGCAGTAATTATAGAATGGATATCTGAGCAGGGGTTTTGTTCAGATGGTCAACTATAGAGTAATCTCTTGCTTGAACCTTTCTCTAAAGGTCATCCGGACCGGTTTCAATGATAGGCTGTTTGGAAGCGGCTTCTTTACTTGTTCCCCTAGGTGCTCAGGCATGTAAACCCTACCAGTTCTGATCATCCCCTGTGCTGCACCAGTTACTTCCATTTTCCCTTTTCCTTTCCTTCTTGCTTCTGCAGTGTAGTCCCAGGATACATCATTGGAATTAAAGGATGGTGTGGGTGCTACCTTCATAGTGAATGGTATGGTCACTTCTACTTCAAACAGAGCAGGTGCAGCTGAAGGTGTTGTTACTTCAACTTCGAATGAAGTTGGTGCGGCTACCTCAACTTCGATTGGTGGTTGTATCTGTACCACAATAGGAGTGAGAGTGACTGCAGGTTTCTTAGGATCACCCCCTTCTCGAATGAGCCCAATTGACCCTTCCGGGTCCCATTCTTCATCAGTTTCTATCACATTTACCCCCTCGCCCTTGTGATCCTGGAGAGGATTGTTGCGGACATTAGGCGCAGCCTCTTTTTCTTGTATAACCTTGGTATCAATTAGCGTCTGGATCTTATCCTTCATAGTGCGACATTCACCAATAGTGTGACCCTTTATGCCAGAGTAGTAGGCACATGTCTTATTTGGATTGACCCATTGAGAGGAATTTCCCATAGTTACCGCGGAATGAGGGTGACATAACCGATAACCTTCAGTCTGTCATACAACTGATCGATGGGTTTAGCAATAGGGGTGTATTGTTTGGGCGGTCTGCGGTCGAAATTTTGTCTGGGTTTTTGATAGTTTTGGTGGGTCTGCGGTGAGTGGTAATATGCTGGCTGGGTATTATAAGTATGGTAAGCGGTGGCGGGTTGTGGATATCTGGGAGGTGAGGGATGATATGTGGGTGGAGGTGTTTGGTATGTGAGAGGAGATTTCGGACCTTGGGCTACCATCACAACCCCTACTTCCTTCTTCTTGGATATGCCTTCTAACTAAAAGGCCTTGTTGGTAGCTTGTAATGCGTCGAAATTGTTTACCATCCCGCTTTTAATTCCTTCTTCTATTCTTTCTCCCAATTTGATGATGTTAGAGAATTTATGATTTTCAATAACCATTAACCTCTCATAATATTGCGGATCCTGGGCCCGGACAAAGAATTTGTTCATTTGCTCTTCTTCCAATGCCGACCTTACTTTCGCAGCTTCCGATCTCCACCGAGTAGCATACTCGTGGAAAGTCTCTGTTGGCTTTTTCTTGAGATTCTGGATATAGAAGACATCTGGTGCATTCTCTATGTTGAATCTGAACCGATCCATGAAATCTGATGCCATGCTTAAGTTGACCCACTTCTCTGGATTTTGGCTGATATACCAGGAAGGCGTCCTCGATAAATCTCCTAATGAATAACTTCATGCGGATTCTTTCATCTTTACCAACCCCTACGAGTTTGTCGCAGTATGTCCTCAGATGTACCTTTGGGTCATCTGTTTCGTCGAACATTTCGAACTTGGGAGGTTTGTAACCTTCTGGCAGTTCTACATTCGGCTGAATACAAAAATCTTCATAGTTCAAACTCTCAATTCCTTTACCCCGTTCGACGCCTTGGACTCGACTTGTAATCTTCTTAACTTCCTCCTCCATATTCTTGATGAGCAGGTCCTTCTCGATAAATTCTGGTGTGTATGGGGTTTGTTGTGAAGGGTGAGGTAGAGTTTCTACGTATAAGGGGTTGTTTTGGTTGATTCCGGGGATTTGGGTGTAGTGGTGATCATTGGTTGAGTTCTGGGGATCAGGGGTAGGTTGTGGTGTGTTTTGAGGAGTATGGTAGGTGGTATTTTGTGGGTACTGGGTTGGATGATGTTGGTGCTGAGAAGGAGTTGGTGTCGGTAAGGATTAGGATTTAGGGGAGGCATGGCATATTGATGAGGTGCAGAAGGATTTTGCGGATACTGGTTTTGTGTGTTTTGAGGAGGTGCTGGATTTTGGGTGTTTTGCTGGTTAATGTCTGGGACGTTCAATGAAATGGAAAGGTTTGCCAAATTACAGACATGCTCAAGTTCCCCTTGTAACTCTAGTATCTTTTGCTCCAACCGTAGAACCAAATCATTCTGTGCCGGAGTACTTCGGCCATCTGAAGTCTCAACATTCTCTGCATGAGTAGCGTTGTCTTTCTTGATACCACTCATATCGTCCATCTTAGCTTTACCCTTGCTTTTAGGATCACTTGGAGGAGGAGGAGGTGGAGGACCTCTAGATTTGGTATGATATGTGGATGATTCCAGTATGCACGAACCAACCTTTGGTGATGGGAATAATCAAAACAAACAAAAGCAAAAAGGTAAACCAGTCAGTAGGGAGTTTTGAAAGGATATTTGCAGTATTTAAACATGTATCGCAGAATTATAAATTCGCGTCCTAATTTGGGGGGGCCTCATTGTGCCCGAGGTAGGCCTTGCGACATATAGATTTAGAGAAACTCAACGCCAATAATTGCGTCATTTCATTAATTTGATAAATAGACCAAATCTCTACTAAAATGACAATAATTATAAAGAGTTAATAGTGACATTTTCCTTATTACAATTGAATTCTAAAATGAATTTAGAAAACAAGTAAATATCAATTCTAGTCTATTCGGTCCCAGAGGAACCTTCTCCAAGCTTGGCCTTCTTATCCCAATCGATCAAATTCCCCAGGTCGCATGTCCAACAACAGATACGCCATTGCTAGATGTCCTCCTTCATTGCCCTCTCATTCTGACAATCCACGACCCTTTTCCTCATCCTCCCCTCAAGCTCCATCAAACCATGCTCTAGATACTCCAACCTCTCTGCTGATTTGGGTGCGATTCCTCTCCATTCATTGATTGATTCCATGTCCACTTTGTGCCGTTCCAAATGTCTGACCTCAGATTAAAAAATCTTTTTGATAACCTCCTGTATTTTACTCGCACCTCAGCAGCGTCGTCAATGACTCTATTTCTCAAATAAATCTCTGGCTTGACTTCTCCTGCTATGTCATCGACCAACCATGATGGGTAGAAATACACATAGCCGGCATGATACCGATCTGGCTCGATGGTATCCTTTTCCACAATGATCTTTTAATTCCATATGTGTTGTGCCTCTCACTTGAATGGAATGGCATTACCCTAGAAATCTTCTTTGTAATGAACCATCTTGGAGACTCGTGGTACGACATGTTCCTCCTAGCTTGCCTCATGACTCTGATAGGAGCATAAGGATAGATAACCCTTAATCCGATTAGCACTAGATGAGGAACAACTCTTGACCTGATGATGAATTCACTACTAGGGAACCACTTGAACATCTAATGGACCTTGTCGTCAGTCAAATTTCTAAAGAAGTGTCCCAGCCCACAGCGTTTCCTGGTTGTGCAAACCTGTCCGGGATAAAACTCATTCTTTTAGGGTGGTGAAAAGCTATTTGATCATTCCATGGTCGCTGCGAAAATTCTTGACGGTATTGTCCCCTTTGAAGGTGTTACAACATCCATATTTGGAGCAACAGATTGCAAGCCTCAAAATGCCTATATCCTTTCTTGCAACGGTCCAAGGCTCGGTATATCTCAGCTACGATCATCGGGACGATCGTGTAAGTTTGTCCTTCAATTCCTTCCATTAGGGTCTTAGTAACCATATCTAAGCGAGTGTGGATCCTTCCTCCTTGTATTGGGAACACTAGCATCTCCAGAAAATAGACAATGACCACAAAAACCCAGCGATGAGTCCAACCCAGAGAGGTGATGGCAAATTCATCATGATAAAGACGATACGACTTGTTGTGCCCATAACGCTCGTATAGGAAGTCTAATGGTATGTAAGACTTCTTCAGGCAGATTAACTCATCATTCTTTCTGAAACCCATCATTTTTAGAAAGTCTCGAGAAGTACGATTTTTCGGTACCAACAAACCAGGGCTATCCCATGGGAGCCCGGCAAAGCCTCTTATTTCCTCTAGAAGGGGAGTCGTTTCTATGTCACCAAAATGGAAGACGACCCTCTTCTCATCCCAGAAAATAGAAGTGGCCTCAATCAGTACATTGTTTGGCTGAATATCTAACAGGGAAGGTAAGTTCCCAAGAACTCTTTTCACAGGGTTTTTGTCGCTTGGCAAGAGATTTCCCCACCAATCTAGCAACAAAGGTGGGATACTTCGAACCTGTAACGACCCGACCGATTGTTTTGAGCATTTGCACTTCGCTCGCTAGTTCTAAGGCATGACTAGTCCCGTATGATGTATTATGATTTATGTAAATCGTCATTTTTGGTTTTCAGGATAATCGGAATAGATTTGGGAGAACAATTCTCAACTTGAAGCTTTAAATTTGAAAGGTTTGACCAAGTTTTGACTTTTTAGTATTCGATCTCGGATTTGGATTATTATGATTTGGTTAGCTCCGTTAGGTGATTTTGGATTTGGGAGAGCATTCAGAATGTGATTTGGAGGTTCGTGGTAGAATTAGGCTTGGATTGGCGAAATTGGAAAGTTGGTGTTTCTTGGTCGGCAGTGGAAATTTTGATATCGGGTCGAATGGAATTTCGGAAGTTGAAATAGGTTCGTAGTGTCATTTGTGACTTGTGCAGAATTTTAGGTCAATCGGACTTGATTTGATAGGTTTCGGCATCGAATATAGAATTTGGAAGTTCTTAGTTTCATTAAGCTAGAATTGGGGTGTGATTCACGGTTTTAGCATTGTTTGATGTAATTTGAGGCATCGACTAAGTTTGTGTCATATTATGAAACTTGTTAGTATACTTGGTTGAGGACCCATGAGGCTCAGATAAGTTTTGGAAGGGTTTTTGGGAAGATTTTTGTCGTTTTAAGCATAAGCATGTAATGATCCAAAGGTCCATTTTTAGTTCTAGAGATCGAAATTTGATTTTGAGACTTCCGAGATTTTGATAATGAATTATAGGAGTGATCTGGAAAGTTTGGTCTAATTTCATCAAATCGCGATTGGGTTTTTGACGCGAAACATGAGTTAATTGTTTAACGAGTGAAATGGGTATCACACTGAGCAAATGAGCTCCGAATTGAGTTTCGATTGAAGGGCTATGTTTGTATTATTATTTATGACTCTTAGGAACAAGAATCATCGAATTCCGAGTTCGTATGGTGGATTTAGAGCCATTTTATTTAAAATAAATATTGTTGGTGCAATAGGATCTGGTGAGCACCTTTAGCGACAATATTTGACACTTTTAGCGACGAGAATTAGCTTTTAGCGACCAGAATTGACTTTTAAATGCTTTTCTGTTTTTTTTTTGTGCCCATTTTAACATTTTTTTAGTGAAAGAACACGGATTGGGGCGACTTTTTGAGCAAGAAATCATGGGAAATCTTGAGGTAAGTCACTTGTGATCATTTCTACTCCATAATATTGAACTATCATCGAATAATCTGACTAGATTTCATATTTTTGAGGTGTAAATTGGGGATTTGGACCTAGGGATTTGAAAATAAGATTTGAAGATTTGGAGGCCGAATTGTTATCGGAATTTAGTAATTTTGGTATGGTTGGACTCGTGGTTGAATGGGTTGTCGGATTTAGTGAGTTTCGTCAGATTATGAGATGTGGGCCCGAGGGTCGGGTTTGGCCAATTTCGGGAATTTTGGTTTAAATTGATAATTTTTGTGTGGGCTTTTGTTCCTTTAGCATGTATTAATGATAAAATACTGATTATGGATAGATCCAGGGTGATTTATGGCTGAGTCGAGCGGCAAGGGCAGTGCAGAGTAGATTTTCATCTGGTTTGAGGTAAGTGACGATTGTAAATCTAGACCTGAGGGTATGAAATCCCGGTATTTCGTATTGTTTTGATAAATGAGGTGACGCACATGCTAGTGACGAGCGTGTGGGCGTGCACCGACAGGGATTGTGACTTGGTCCGTCCCATAGCGACTATTATGCCGCGTATTGATTTGAAATCATATGATATCCTGTATTTTTTAGATTTATACTATATTTGGGTTGTACGCCATGTTTGGGGCCTTGTGCCGACCTGTTTGGACCCTCAGGGGTATTTCACTACTATTCTCACACTATTTCGATAGAAAATATAAACTCAGTCATGATTCATATCTGTTCACTGTTTATTTCTGTTTTATCATCATGTTTATAAATAATGAAAGATATTTTGGGCTGAGTCCTCGTGATTTATACTAAGTTGCCTGAGTGGCTTGTGAGGATGATGACTGAGTGAGACCGAGAGTCGGATTGTGAGGATAGTGATGGATCGGGTTGCACGCCACAGCGTTATATATATATATATGTATGTATGGATCGGGCTGCACGTCGTAGCGATATAGCACTTAGGATGTAGGAGCCTCTCCCGGAGTCTGTACACCCCGATCAGTGAGCGCAGTCGACTATTATGGATCGGGCTGTACGCCGCAGCGGGTAACTATTATGGATCGGGTTGTACGTTGCAGCGGGTTACTATATAGATCGGGCTGCACGCCGCAGTGGTTGTTATATGGTACCTGTTGAGTGAGAGCATAGACTGAAGAGAATATAGTCACGAGTGACTGAAGGCTTGCCCGAGAGGCTTTATTGGTGAGTGACATTGTGCTCGAGGGGCTGATATTATAATTTATGAAACTACTATTTTCACTCTTCTTTACACTGAGCCTCTAATGAAAATGTTGAACAAATGTTTTATACGAGTTTTTAAATGGAAAACTGGAGATTTTATGAAATATTCGGAATGTAGATTCCTGACTTGAGTTAAATTATTTTTACTGTTGCTTGTATTATGGTTTTACATGATCTTTAAAATGCTCGTCACTTCACTCAAGTCTTTAGTTATGGTTGTTACTTATTGAGTTGGCGTACTCACATTACTCCCTGCACCTTGTGTGCAGATTCAGGTACCGGGGCTGAGCGGTAGTTGATCTATCCCTTTTGGAGCATATTGTGAGGTAGCTGCTCGACGTCCGCAGCTTCCCCATTCTCCTTTCCTACTCTGTCATTTTACTTTACTTCCCAAACTTGTTTGTATTAAAGAATTAGTGCTAGATTGTATCACCTCTTAGATTCTCATGACGGTTAACTCATGGTGTTGGGGCTGTGTTTTAGACATTTTTGGCTATTATTATTGTTGAAATGCTTAAAAACAGAATTTTTAATGAACTATTGGATACTTTATGTATTAAAGGGGAATCCTTTATGTTATTTTAAGTAAATTAGCTAGCCTAGTATCACGATAGGCGCCATCACGGCCAGTTTAAGTTTGGGGTCGTGACAAGTTGGTATCAGAGCCTAGGTTACATAGGACTCACCGGTCATGAGCAGGTTTGGTAGAGTCTTGCGGATCGGTACAGAGACGTCTATACTTATCTTCGAGAGGCTGTAGAACCCTTAGGAAAAATATCACATTCCTGAATTCTTGTCATGCAAATCCATTTATTCAGTCAAAGGCGTAACTCTTTGAATCCCTTTCATGTATTCGAATGTGCACGTGAACGCTCGGTATCAGTTGTGCATCGACGGCTTGTGATTTCCATGGTTAAGGTGCGAGATGTGATTTTAGCATGTTGATAATGGGTGAGTCTTGAGGACTTGAGGCCGGGTTTTGTCTGTGGCTTGAGTGCTGAGATTTTGACTGTGTGAGCACATGCATATGGGACTTATATGTCCGTTTGTGTCCTTATTGGTGGTATCTTGTAACTGGATGACTATGTGGTGAGTGTGATTCGATGGTGAGATGTGTTCGTATTGTTTGATTGTGAAATAAAAGAATTGGCGGGGGGATGTAGCAAGAACTATTGAGTGTTTGATTCTGACTTGGGTGGCATATGGATTCGAGTTGTGAGTGTATTGGAAGAGCTCTCATGTTGTATAGTGGTGGAGTGAGGGGGATCTTTCTGTTGTTTTATGAGTTCTTGGTGATGTCTTTTGGGCTGACCAATGCCTCAGTAACATTCATGTATTTGATAAACAGTGTATTCCAGCCGTATTTATACTCATTCGTTATTGTACTCATTGATGGCATCATGGCGTACTCATGTAGCCAGAAGGAGCATACTCAGCATTTGAGGAGGGTGTTACAGAGGTTTATAGAGGAGACGTTCTATGCAAAGTTTTCCAAGTGTGAATTTTGGATCAGTTCAATAGCATTCTTGGGGCACGTGGTGTCCAGTGAGGGTATTCGGGTGGTCAGACTGCTTTGACCCCAGCTCCAGTGTTAGTTCTGCCATCAGCTTCAGGTTCTTATACCGCGTATGATGATGGCTCGAGGATAGGCATTGGTGGTGTGTTTAATGCAGGAGTGTAAAGTGATTGTGTGATGGCTATTATTTTTTGAAGGGTATAGAGATGATATCAGTTTGAGGCTAAGCAGGCGGGGTTATCTCCCGCGGGGTGTCCTGAGGTTGTGTGATCCTTATGTGGTTTTATTGCAAGTCCTCCTTTACAAGTAAATGATGTATGTTGCAATTGAGTTTAGATCGCTTGTGGAGGTTGACCCGGTTATTTCAATGGTGAATGCGAGATTGCAGATGATTCGATATATTAAATGGTTTGAGTTATATATGGTCTCATGAAGGAATTGGTTGAATCTCACCGTGGTATTGTGGCGGTGTTAGCGTATGGTCATTTTGAGTTATTATCTGTCTTGATCTACGGCTTTGGGCCAAGTGGGGGAGGCTGCTAGTGATAAGTTGGTTGCAAGAGTATGTGATGTATTGGGTTCAGATCGAGGTATATTGGTGATTTAGTTATGACCTGTAGAGGTGGAGTTGATATTACTCGAGTAATGGAAATTTTTGGGTACAGGTTGTAATATACTCTATGGATAATTGGGTTTTATGTAATGATGGAGTTGTTTTGTAAAGGGTGTAGTGGGTGCGAAGTAGGAATTTGCTTGGTTTCTTCGAAGCGCAGATTACTTCCTAGTATGTTGGTGTGAAAATGGGGCCAGGTCGTTTGATCTGTTTGATCAGTTTAATTGAGATTTGCATAAGAATGGATAACTCTCAAGAATGGTTCTGATGGATTCGAGGTTAGATGTAACAATTGGGAATCTTCAGGATGTGTATTTGGCTAGAAATTGAGATCTACACTGGAGGGTGTCAAGACTTGTGGCATGTCTACATTATCATGGATTCTACATATCAATATCAGGAAAGTGAAGGTAATGGCTTTAGATTCACAGGAAGTATCTTCAGGGTAAGTATTTTGAATGTGGTACTTATGGGGATATTTGAGAGAGTATTCAGCGGCTTACGAGCTTTAGACGGTACGATTTTAGCTTGGGTCTCGTGTGGTGAGTCTGGGTTGAGAATTGCGGTATTATGGCTAGGAAAAGTATCAATTCGAAGGTAAGTTAGAAGGAACTTGGATTAATAGGACAGCTTGGTAATAGGTCGGATCGACATAGTAAGGGATATGATTAGTTCTTTGGGTGTTTATGAGGTAATGAGTTTTTACATGTGTTTCTTGGCAATGCTATGGGATTTTGGTGACCTGTGTAGCTTGGTTGAGTTTGAAGGATTCAGTCCTGACGGTTTGGTGTCGTACAAATGGGATTCGGAGAGTTCTTGATGGTTTCTACCACGGTTAAAGATGTATATCTTCTACTGGCATGAAGAGCATGTGGTGTATAGTGATTTTTCTCATTAGATGGGATCAAATGAAAATTTCTTGGCTAGTTGAGTATGTAGTTGCTTATGGCTCGGAAGGGATTATGAAGTTCTCATATTTATCATAGGATGGCAGGGTGAATGTGGTGTGTTGTGTAGAGTTGAGATTTGCATGTGTGAGGTCACGGTTCAGTTCTGGAAGGAAGGACATAAATTCTTAGGCAGCATGGGCAGTTTGAGATGACTAGGTATATGATATCACTAATTGGTGTGGCTTGATAAGGGTATACATTTCAGAAATGACAATGTGTTTGAGTTAAGGGTACATCATTGGTATTGCGGCGCTCTTTTGTTGGGTCAACTGCTGATATTCAAGTTTGCTTGGTGGCACAGAATAATTATAGGAGTATCCCTCGTGGAATGATTAAGTATTAGAGGTGTGTTATATATTCGAGCGGTGGAGTTGGGATCAGATATGGTGATTCATGCGCTTTATGGATTTTGAAACTGGGAGTTCTCATAAACAGGTTATTTTGTGGTTGTGAACTGTGAAGATGCAAGCAAAGCTATTCAGATGTTAGTATGTGCCATGATTCAGTCATTGTGAACTTTCGGAGAGTTATCTATCTGTTGCGGGTGACCAGATTTAATTTAGGGTTCATTGGTAGGCCTAGTATGGATGTGTGTTATGCACCGGGTCGGAATTCTTGACTCTGAATTACTATTGTTGAGGGGTGTGACATTTGATTTCCATTGAGCTTATTCGTGTTCTGGAGTGATCTATGAGTTACCCTTCTGTGTTGCGAGGAGTTGTGATTGTTGGTTATATGCACATATGGTGCGGTTCTATTTGGGCTTTATAGCGGAATTTGAGTGAGACGGGTATTTTGGTGTTGCATGATTGATTGCGCATTGGATATGTTCTTTTTGGCTGGCATGGCATTGCGTCATTTACTTTTTTGTGGTTATGGTGATTTACTTTTCGTACTAGACATCAAATTGCACGTGGTTGATGATTTGAGCATGGTAACTTGAGGTGTCTCATGTGGACCAGTGTTTGGATAGGGTCGCACATTGCAGTGAAGTTATGTGGAGGTATGGTCCCTCGGTTTAGATTCATGTGTTCTGGTTCTACGATGTATGATGGGTTCTCAGCATTGTGTTGTTGTGGTACTGGTGAGCTTGCGGTATAGCTCTCTCACTTGAGTCATTTTTTCAGGATTTGAGTACACTTGGGCTGTTGCTTATTGGTGTGCGGGCCGCACGGGTTGTGGCTTTAGATTGTATCGAAGTGTCATGTCACTAGAGCAGTCGTGTTGGATGAGATGAGGTCATTGGGATCTAGAACGAATACTATCAGATTCGATTTTAGCATGTTAGAAGGATAATATCGGGATCCGACTTAGAAATTTACTATGGTCCTTGCCGAAGGAGAGGGAGCTCCATGAATGGTTGATATGAGGAATGGTTATGACTTTATATGTGTTTCATTCATCATTGGCAATATACATAAGTGTTGGTATAAGGCTTTGGTTGATAAGAGGTTTATTACCGAAATTAGGTTGTTTGAGCAGCTGCTGTGATTAGAAGTAATCGCTATGAGTGTTTGAGTTGTGTGGTATATCATGTGATTTTCATCTTGAATTGTGGTTATGTCTTGATACAGCGTGTCAGACTTATTCAGTGCGTAGATGTGAGATTCTTATCTTATAGATAATTTCGGAAGTGGAAAATTGGTTCTAAGGTTATGGGCTAGGGTGAATTGTGAAATTTCAGTTATGTCGTGTTATCGGACCTATATGGGATAGGGTGACGTGGGATCACCCTCGGGTATGTGCATGGTAAGGTTACAAATCGATTGGGTTTTCAGAAAAACTTTGGGCACGTTCAAGGACGAACGTATGTTTAAGTGGGGGAGGATGTAACGACCTGACCGGTCGTTTTGAGCATTTGCACTTCGCTCGCTAGTTCTCGGGCATGACTAGCCCCGTATGATGTATTATGACTTATGTAAATCATCGTTTTTGGTTTTCAGGATAATCAGAATAGATTTGGGAGAACAATTCTCAACTTGAAGCTTTAAATTTGAAAGGTTTGACCAAGTTTTGACTTTTTAGCATTCGATCTCGGATTTGGATTTTTATGATTTGGTTAGATCCATTAGGTGATTTTGGACTTGGGAGAGCGTTAATGTGATTTGGATTAGGCTTGAATTGGCGAAATTGGAAATTTGGTGTTTCTCGGTCGGCAGTGAAAATTTTGATATCGGAGTCAGAATGAAATTCCGGAAGTTGGAATAATTTTGTAGTGTCATTTGTGACTTGTGTAGAATTTTAGGTCAATCGGACTTGATTTGATAGGTTTCGGCATCGAATATAGAAGTTGGAAATTCTTAGTTTCATTAAGCTAGAATTGGAGTGTGATTCACGGTTTTAGCATTGTTTGATTTAATTTGAGGCATCGACTAAGTTTGTGTCATATTATGGAACTTGTTAGTATACTTGGTTCGGGTCCCATGAGGCTCAGATAAGTTTTGGAAGGGTTTTCGGGAAGATTTTTGTCGTTTTGAGCATAAGCATGTAATGATCCAAAGGTCCATTTTTAGTTCTAGAGATCTAAATTTGATTTCGAGACTTCCGAGATTTTGATAATGAATTATAGGAGTGATCTGGAAAGTTTGGTCTAATTTCATCAAATCGCAATTGGGTTTTTAACGCGAAACATGAGTTAATTGTCTAACGAACGAAATGGGTATCACACTGAGCAAATGAGCTCCGAATTGAGTTTCGATTGAAGGGCTATGTTAGTATTATTATTTGTGACTTTTAGGAACAAGAATCATCAAATTCCGAGTTCGTATGGGGGAGTTAGAGCCATTTTATTGAAAATAAATATTGCTGGTGCAACAGGATCTCGTGAGCAACTTTAGCGACCAGATTTGACACTTTTAGCAACGGGAATTAGCTTTTAACGACCAGAACTGGGTTTTTAATGATGTTCTGAAAGAACACGGATTGGGGCGATTTTTGAGCAAGAAATAATGGGAAATCTTCAGGTGAGTCACTTGTGATCATTCCTACTCCATAATATTGAATTATCATCGAATAATCCGACTAGATTTCATATTTTTGAGGTGTAAATTGGGAATTTGGACCTAGGGATTTGAAAATAAGATTTGAAGATTTGGAGGCCGAATTATTATCAGAAGTTAGTAATTTTGGTATGGTTGGACTCTTGGTTGAATGGGTTGTCGGATTTTGTGAGTTTCGTCAGATTCCGAGATGTGGGCCCGAGGGTCGGGTTTGGCCAATTTCGGGAATTTTGGTTTAAATTGATAATTTTTGTGTGGCCTTTGTTCCTTTATCATGTATTAATGATATAATACTGATTTTGGATAGATTCGGGGCGATTTGTGGCCGAGTCGAGCGGCAAGGGCATTGCGGAGTAGATTTTCGTCCGGTTTGAGGTAAGTGACGATTGTAAATCTTGACCTGAGGGTATGAAATCCCGATATTTCGTATTGTTTTGATAAATGAGGTGACGCACATGCTAGTGACGAGCGTGTGGGCGTGCACCGACACAGATTGTGACTGTGTCCGTCCCGTAGCGACCATTAAGTTGCGTATTGATTTGAAATCATATGATATCCCGTGTTTTTTAGATTTATACTATATTTGGGTTGTACGCCATGTTTGGGGCCTTGTGCCGACCTTTTTGGACCCTCAGGGGTATTTCACTACTATTCTCACATTGTTTCGATATAAAATATAAACTTAGTCATGATTTATACATGTTCACTGTTTATTTCTGTTTTATCATCCTGTTTCTAAATAATGAAAGATATTTTGGTCTGAGTCCCCGTGATTTATATTAAGTTGCCCGAGTGGCTTGTGAGGATGATGACCGAGTGAGGCCGAGAGCCGGATTGTGAGGATAGTGATGGATCGGGCTGCACGCCGCAGCATTGTATATATATATGGATCGGGCTACACACCGCAACGAGATATTGGGTCAGGCTGCACACCGTAGCGATATAGCGCTTGGGATGTAGGAGCCCCTCCTGGAGTCTGTACACCCCTAGTGAGCACAGTCGACTATTATGGATCGGGCTGCACACCGTAGTGGGTTACTATTATGGATCGGGTTGCACGCCGCAACGGGTTACTATATGGATCGGACTGCACGCTGCAACGGTTATTATATGGTACCTGTTGAGTGAGAGTGCTGAGTGTGAGCATTGACTGAAGAAAAGGCTTGCCCGATAGGCTTTATTTGTGAGTGACACTGTGCTCGAGGGGCTGATATTTTACGAAACTACTATTTTCACTCTTCTGCAGTGAGCCTCTAATGAAAATATGGAACAAATGTTTTATACGAGTTTTTAAATGGAAAACTGGAGATTTTATGAATTATTCGGAATGTAGATTCCTGACTTGAGTTAAATTATTTTTACTGTTGCTTATATTATGGTTTTACATGATCTTTAAAATGCTCGTCACCGCACTCAAGTCTTTAGTTATGGTTGTTGCTTACTGAGTTGGCATACTCACATTACTCCCTGCACCTTGTGTGCAGATTCAGGTACCGGGGCTGGGCAGTAGTTGATCTATTCCTTTTGGAGCATTTTTCGGAGATTGTGAGGTAGTTGTTCGGCGTCCGCAGCTTGCCCATTCTCCTTTCCTACTCTGTCATTTTACTTTACTTCCCAAACTTATTTTTAGTAAAGAATTAGTGCTAGATTGTATCACATCTTAGATGCTCATGACGGTTGACTCCAGGTGTTAGGGCTGTGTTTTAGACATTTTTGGCTATTATTATTGTTGAAATGCTTAAAAATAGAATTTTTAATTAACTATTGGATATTTTATGTATTAAAGGGGAATCCTTTATGTTATTTTAAGTAAATTGGCTAGCCTAGTATCACGATAGACGCCATCACGGCCAGTTTAGGTTTGGGGTCGTGACAGAACCATGCCGAACTTAGGACCCTCACTATGATATTAAATGTGCTAGACTCGTCGATTGCACTGCTGATCGACTAGTTATACCGCAAATAAACTTTTCCAAATTTAAAAGGATGATTTAAGAAGAGCGCGGGCACTCATCAAGTGCCGCTATGGTATTAATTACGCATGAGTAGAATATGATGTGGAGCATGCTTTATGTAAAGATAAAACAACACGTTGTCAAGTATTTTGCATGATGAAGGCATTAAATTCAGCACTAAATGAAACATAAGACATAAAAAGAAAGGAAAACAAGGAATAAGTTAATTCGCGCAATGTGAAATGATTGTAATAAAGCAAGTAAAGGGGGTAGGGATGGAGAGAGACATGGTATAGCAAATTTAAAAAAAATGATTTGGAGCAAGTGAACATGACTAGAAAATGAAGGGAAAACGCATATTGTAACCAAACTAGGCAAAGATTTGCATATTAACACGAATTCATAGAAAGGGAAAATAGGGAAGAGGATGTTCATGTAGCAATAAAAGGGGAAATGGGAGCGGGATATTCATGTGACAGCAAAATAATAAAGGCAGGCTTATAAGAGAAGACTAATTCATATAGACCAAGTTCGCAATGATAAGAGCCTAAAAATATCCCCAGCAGAGTCCCTATGATGTCGCGCCCCTTTTTCTCGTGAAATCGGGTTTCGACATGTGACAACTCTTTTAAGGAGGTATTAAAAGAGGAGAGTCACCACCTAACGGATTTAAGGTGCGTTAGGGAACCTATTTGCAGATAACTCTGGTTTAACCAGTTTGTGTCGCCAAAGATTGGGTAAGGGATCAAATTACCTCGAGGAGAAGGTGTTAGGCGTTCCTCGAGGTCCACAATGGTGGGTCCCGACCGAAATCGAATTATATGAATTTGTCTAAGCAAAATAGAAGAGACAAAATTGGGCAAATAAATAAAATGATTGACTTTAAAACAAAAGGTAGGGGGTCCTAAGTTTTTTAGCCTAAAGGATCACCTCGTGCAACATAAGTAATAATCCGTAACTCCCTCGAGGTGGGTGCTACTCATATTATTCAGCGAGCACAGACTATCATCGCATGCTACCCGATTACTATCTTTAAGTTGTTTACCTAAAGCGCACTAGTTGATTCTAAATCGTACCCTATGCGTGCACTACCCGTCAAGAGGAATTTGGACCTCTATCTAGGGTGGTTCTAGACTTAACTCAGGTTTCTCAAAAATGAGAAAACTAGGTGACATACAAAACAGTTTGGAATTTTATGTATAGGCAAATAACGGCTCAAGTTGGCCTCCGCACTTAGGCGACAAATGCACGCAAACTAAATAACATTGACAGTTGTAGATTTTAATAAGTTAAGGTTGCAGAACCCTATAGGCAGGATCGCTATGTGATTCTAGATTTTAATAAAGCAGGCAGTTTTATATGCAAAATCCTTTTCTCTTAATACGATTTCTAAAAGCCTACGTAGTTGCCTACTGATTATAACCATAAGAGATTAAACCTATAGGCATGATGTCTAGGTGATTCATGCAGTAACTAACAATGGTAATCACAGGAATATGTTCAGAATTGCTTAATCGAGTCCTATAAGCATGGTTTCTAATAATGATAATTATCACAATGTTGAAAACTCTTAAAAGAAACGAGTAAGTCACTAATTAAGACTGATTTAGACCCTATAGGCATGATTTCTATAATTATAATTAGAACTGATTTTAGATCCTATAGGCATTGTATCTAAGTTATAAGCTAGGCAGTGTGTAAGTGAACAAAATCCTATGCGCGCATTGAGATATTAATCATTCAATATCCTATAGGCATGGTTTCTGACAGGTAATAGCAGAACACATTTTAACCAAATAGAGAACCTATAGGCAGGATTTCTAATATACATTTGCGCAAAATAGGATACTTATAGGCAGGATTTCTAACACATAATAAATGAACATGTTTGAGCAAAATAAAATACCTATAGGCAGGATTTCTACCCATTTCATTGCAAGATAAAAAAAATCCTTTCCCAATTTTACTAATACCCCAAAATGTTATTACAGACCCAGAATGAATAGAGTAAATTACATAAATAAATAACTATAGGGAGCCTACGGCAGCCCCAAAGATACACCCGGTCAGGACAGGCCTTCATTCCCATGGTTCATAAGAGCCCAAAATTACATCTTCATTGACATAAGGCAGCCAGAAATCAATTGATTCACCCGGTAGAATGATGTTAAGGGACACCACTGAAGGACAGAATCAAGTTGAGCTCATAAAAACAAGTAATAGACATACTTAGATTTTAGACAGGCTTAACCAAGTTTCAGAAAATAAGTTCAATCAAATAATGCATATATTAACAAGACAAGTTGCAAGACAGATTTATAGTAAGAAAAAGAGAGTTCAGATTATTCTAAGTGCAGAAGGCTAGTGGCACAAGAAAGGATCGTATCAATTAGCAACAGGACCTAACATGCTGAGAGCTAATTAGGGAAAATACTGGGAAGTCAAAACATGATCAATAAAAGGACTTGTTACATACTTGATGAATACATTCATAGTTAATCAACTAATCCATAAAATGAGATAGGAGAGCATGCTCAAATAACAGGGTTGACAACAAACTTAAACTTTCAAAAGATGGCTATCAGTAACACATAGGCTAGGCAGAATTAAAGAAATTAAATTAATCAACTCAAAGCAGGTCTAAACATGTCTCAAACTACAAATGTAATGGCATTTAGATTTGATGTAACACATTGAACAAAATCTTCAGAAATGACAAACACATGTTATGATAGGTGAATCAAAATGAAATGATAAAGGCTTGGAAACTCACCAGTTAAATGAAACAAGAAAGAAATGAAACCCATAGTGTTATGAATATCACCAAAAGAACAAGAACTCAGAATTTCTAGCCTTGGCTTTCAGCCAGCCAAGAACCAAAGTGCAAAACAAGATTATTAAAGAGCAAAGAGCTCACATCTTTAATTTTTGTAGTTTTCTTGATGATTCGAGAGTTATTTCAAAGGGGAATGAGGAGGAATTTATATAGTGTAAGAATCGAACACACATAAATATGAAAAATCATCAGTCAAACACTAGAAAGGAAAACACTCAAAACCAGTAAGGAAAAGGAGGAAATTTCAAAAACCCAAATTTTAGGTAAAGTACACAAATCGGCAGAAATCTAAAATAAATAAAAGGTAAAAATCACATGCTGCATAGAATAAGATGAACATAGACACGAATACTATTTAAAATCAAAGAATCGAACCAGATTTGGTTTGATTTAAAAAATCTGAAACCCTAATTTTAGGGTAAGTAAAAAATCGGTTGAGAAGAACAGATTTACACATAATAGGATGCATATAGACGAGATAACATTTAAAATCACATAATCAAACCATATTTCGTTAGATCTTAAAGAGATCTAAAACCCTAAATTTTCAGGGTAAGTAAGAATCACAAAGATACACATAGATTCATACCATAAAAGAACAAGAACGAACATAGACGAAAAAGGTCAAGGAACTGAACCAGTTTTGGTTCGAAGTTGAAGAGATCCGCTTGCCATGTTTAGGAAAGCGGTATATAGAAGGTTCCAGTACCATAGGGAAGTAGAATATGGTAAGAAACAACTAGGTAATCTCATGTCCGGAGGGATTATGAGAAAAAAATAAGGGGAGACGGCTAGGTTTGGGCAAAGAGGTGAGAGAGGTTGAGAGAATTTGAAGGCGACGGGTGAAGGGTAATGGTTAGGGTTAGGGTAGGGTTTGGTTAATTAAAAGGGTAGGAGTAATGTGGGTCGTTGATCTCTAAGATCAACGGCCATAATTAGTTGGGGGTTCTGGGTCAGGTTAGTTAATTGGTCGGGCTTAGGGGTTAGTTGGTTTGGTCTCAGGTAATATTAGGCTGGGGCTGGGGTAGTTTCGGTCCGAAATTAGGATGAATTTAGAGCCAGACTTTAAATACCCAATTGTTAACAAGTAAATAATTTATAAAAGTAATAAATAAATAACAAAAATATAATTTGTGCGTGAAAATGATAAAACATACTTACTTAATATAATAAAAATATAAATAGTTATTTTCTGCATATATAATATAATTATATATACATATGGGCTATTATTGCAAAAAAATGTGCAATTAGCCTTAAAATGCAAATGTAATTATGAGAAATGCCCTAAAAATGTTTAAAACCTCACATTGGTATAAATAATAATTTTAGATGATTAAATCATTATAAAAATAATTTGGAGGATAATTATTGGATATTTATATAATAAAATGCAGAAATAAATTGATTTAAAGTCTTTAAAAATTATGAAAAATTATGAAATATTCTTGTGTGTTTTTATAAATCAAATGATGATGCATATGCACTATTTGGAAATTATATATATATATTTTAAAATATGAGAAAAAAATTGGGTATCAACAGATGACTCGATAGGTCATTTATAGTTTTACCCTTTATTTATGTATTCTGAGACCTCGAATAACTCTATTTAGCATTTCTCGACTTACGTACGCAGTCTGTGTCCTTTTTCGGAAGCTTTTTATGAGAAAACTAATGAAAATGTGAATTCGTGCCTTGAAATTCATTTGAGTTAACTACGGTCAACATTTTGTATAAACAGACCCGGATCAATATTTTAACAATCCCGGTGGGTTTCCGTATTATGATTTGGAACTCGGGCATATACCCGAAATTGAATTCGAAAGTCCCTAACTTGACAGTAGTTTGACTTTGTTGTTACCGGATTCAAATTTTGGTTTCGGAACTTGGTATAGGTTCGTATCAGTATATATGACTTGTCTGCATAATTTTCTGCAAAACGGAGTTGATTTAACGTGATTCGGACGTCCGGTTGAGAAATTGCATGTTCTTAAGTTTCATTAAAAATTTCATTTGTGTTGGTGTCGCATTCGTAATTCTAGGTGTTATTTTAATATTGTGATCACGTGTGCGAGTTTGTATGATGTTTTTACACTTGTGTACATATTTGATTTGGATCCCCAAGGACTCGGGTGAGTTTCAGATAGGTTGCGGATGTTTTTGAACTTAAGAAAAACAAAATGCTAGTTTCTGGTGCATGCTTCTTCACGATCGCAAAGATACTGCCGCGATCGCAAAGAGTAGTTTGGGACTTGGGTGGATTTTTCTCTTCGCGAACGCGAAGTGGAGGAGGTTGACCTTCGCGAACGCAGACAGCCTATCTCGAACGCGTAGTGTTGAGGGACCCAGGAAAGGGGATCGGTGGTTTGCTCTACACGAATGCGATCCCTGGCTCGCAAACGCGAAGGCCTGGGGGGAGAAGCTTTCGCGAACGTGTGAGGAAACTCGCGAACGCGTAGTCCATTTGCGCTGTTGTGCATCACGAACGTGACAGACCCTTGGCAAACGCGAAGAAGGCCTGGCGCCCAATCACTTAAATATCCCAAACACGAGATTTCACCATTTTTACTCCATCTTTTCATTAGAGCTCGGCCTAGGGGATATTTGGAGGAGAAATTTTATCACCCTTCATAGGTTAGTGTACTTTAATTTATTTCTTCCATTTCCATCATCACCCATTGACTTTTGTTGACTTTTTTGGAAAAAATGTAAAGATATTAGCTTTATGTATTGTAATTGATTTCGCTCGCATTATTTGATGTTATTTAGTCGATTTTGGTTAGATTCAATTGGTTTGGAGGATTTTAGAGGAAAGGCCCCGGTAGAGCTTTGATTTGCTTGCGAAGCGAGGTAAGTGTAGGGTCTACCCTTGATTTAATTGCTTTTCCATGCTTTTTCATATTTTATTAGTTATTTTTTTCCATGCCTTAACTGTTACATGTTTTATTTGCTTTCTATGCATTAATTTGCTACTTGTAATTTATTATTCTCGTATTAAAATGATAGTTTTCTCCCATGATTTAATTGCTACTTGCCTTAATTGCCTTACTTGTACACTTTAACTGTCAAATATTCAGTTTGTCCCGTTGTTTACTGAATATTATAGCAATTTTTGATTTGACACGAGATTTCCTTTAGGGTTCTGCTTTCATGATAGGTTATAAGTACCTTGTGTTATGTTTTGCTTGATCTAACAAATTTAATGTCAAGAACCAGATAAGGAGCTTGATACACATCTGGTCCACATTTTCAAGCATATGGAAATAACCAGACTTAAGTTGGAGATGTTCGTCAGTCCTTCAGAAGTTAAAGAATCAACAAGGGGAACATATGGACTTCAGTTCTCCTGGTGATCGTACCAGTTAACTCTCCAACAGCTGGAAAGTGACTGTGTGCAACAGTCAACTCCATTGGGAAGGATCTTGTACCCAAGTTGCTTGCATCATTCAAGTGATGTAATCAATGTTATATTAACATTAAAATCAATGACAAAACATCACTTTAACACTGAGAAAATTTACTTAAGCACTTCCACAGTGATTGATCTTATAGAAAACGATTCGCAATTTCATCAAGAACAAAGAACAACATTTCCATGGACCAGTTCCCCATCTCAAGTTATTGTATGTCCTTAGTTGAGTTGTAACTTTGTTAACGTTCTTATTTGTAGTTCCTACTTAGCTTACTTAGAAGCATTGTGTAGGAAACTCTTTGTAAATCATAAACCCCTGGGTTTGTGTCTTGGCTAGAGTTAGTCAAGTTATAAAGTCTTTGTAATAGAGGTATTACAAAGTGTCTTGTAAAAGGGTTGTTACAAGTTAGTGAGGGATTAAGGAGTTAATTCTTAGGTTACAATAAGTTGTCATCTAAACATTTTGCTCAGTAGTGAAGTTGAAATCCTACAAGGGTAGGTCGTGATTTTTAATCCTGTGAGCTGGGAATGTTCCACGTAAAAACTCTCAGTGTTATTTAATTTCTGTTGTGTTTGTGTAATCTGTGGAAACCGATAGAGAACATGATTCTCTATATAGTTTGGTGGACCCTCGAATTCTATTAATTGGTATCAGAGCAGGTTCTTTCTACCAGGCTAACACCTAGAAAGGATCCTCATTGCTGCTCCACCAAACTTTGAAGAAGGTCAGTCTACCTATAAGTGACCAAGATCAATGGCTACTATTATTGATGGTGGAAGACAAGAATGCAAGATTTCATCATGGCTGAAGATTTCGAGCTCTGGGACATCATCTGTGATGGACCCTTTTTTCCCACTAAAACCAGTAGTGACCTGCTATAACTATTCCCTAAACAAGAAAAGAATTCAATGATGCCGACCAGAAAGCCATAAAGAAGAATTTTCGTGTAAATAAAATCATTGTCTGTGGTATTGGCCCTGATGAATACAACATGTTATCGGCATGTCAGTCAGCCAAGGAAATCTGGGAAGCTCTCCAGACAGCTCACGAAGGAACAACAGAGGTTAAGCAATCTAATATCGATATGGTTACAACTGAATACGAGCTCTTCAGGATGAAAGATGATGAATCCATCCAAGATATGCATACTCCCTTCACCTCTATCATTAATGAGATTTACTCTCTTGGTGAAATTATTCCAAGAAATAAGCTTGTCATGAAAATCCTTAGTGTACTGCCCAGCTCCTGGGAAAGCAAAATAAATGCTATTATAGAGGCGAAGGACTTGCAGAAGCTGACCATCGATGAACTCGTTGGGAATTTGAAAACATATGAAATAAAGAAAAAGAAGGAAAATGAAAGAAGAGAGCCCAAAAGAGAGAAGAACATGGTCCTCAAGACAGACATCAATGATTCAAGTGGTGAAGATGGTGATATGGCTTACTTGACGGGAAGATTTCAGAAGATGGTTCGCAGAAATGGAGGCATTCCAAAAAGGGGCAGTTCTAGTAAGCCAAAAAATTATGACCCCTATCATAAGTGTGGAAATCCAAGACACTTTATCAAGGATTGTCCCCTCCTAAAGCAAGATCAATTCAAGCACAACACAGACAAAACAGCCAAGAGGAACCCGGTTCCAAATAAACGCTTCAAGAGAAAGAATGCCGCTAACAATGTTGTGAATCAAGCTCTTGCTGCATGGGAGACTCCTCCGATGAATCTGAAGAAGATAACGATCATGGTGATAGTTCAATGATGGCAGCAAAAAGTGAAGCAACTGAGTATGGCTCCATTTTTGCGTTGATGGCTCAGTTTGATGATGAAGATGGCGACGACGACGATGAGGTAAATTTTCTAGATGTTCAGAGAAATCTGAAATCATACTCTCCTAAAAAACTTATGTATTTGGAAAATGTTTTAGTAGATGCATACCACTGTCTTATAAATGATAAAAATGTTCTAACTGTGGAATTAAGAGAAGCAGAACAATCTAGAGATGACATGGTATTCGTTGTGGTAGATTTGAAAGAAACTATAGAGAGTCTGAAAGAAGAAAAAGGTGTCTTAACTAAAAAAATCACTACTGTAGAACATGAAAGAGATGATCTAGTGTTTGTTGTGGTTGATTTAAAAGAAACAACTGAGTGTGCTAAAAAAGAGAAAAAAGTCTTAATTGAAAAAGGTTCAAATTTAGAACTTGAGAGAGATGATCTAGTAGTAGTGGTATTTGATTTGAAGGAAACCATTGAGAGTGTTGAAAAGGAAAAAGTTATCTTAACCAAAAGAGTTGCTAACATTGAGCTCGAGAGAGAGATGACCTGCTAGCCGTAGTAGTGGATCTGAATGGCACAATTAAGGCACTGAAAGGAGAGGGTAGGAATGAGAATGTTCACAAAGGTAAGGAAGTTGCTAATGAAGCACATCTTAGGCTTGAAGATGAGATGAATACAGTGAAGTCTAGACTGTGTGTTAAACTTGAAAAGAACAAAAAACTCCAGGAAGAACTAGGAAGAGTCAAGAGTGATCTTGAAAAGTCACTCAAATGGACCTGGTCCTCTGATGCTATCACTGCCATGTACATTAATAATGGAGGGAACATGCAGGGAATTGGGTTTCAAATGGAAAAGACTCCCTACAGCCCTCATAGAAAGTATGTTACTATACCTGATAATTGGCTTTGTACTCACTGTGGAAGCAATGGGAACCTTAAGGAAAACTGCAAGGCTAGGGTTCAGTCTCAAGAGAAAAACAAAGTTTTTGCTAAGAAATTAACTATCGCTAGAGAACATGGTCCCTCATATAGAAAACGCATGATGCATGCCTGGACTAAAACAACACTCATTCATCCTTTTCCTCACTACGAGGGACCTAAACTTGTTTGGGTTCCTAAATCTAACCCTTGAATTCCTTGTACAGGGAGCTGTGAAGGGAAGTAACCAATAATGGTACATGGATAATGGTTGATCAAAGCACATGAATGGAAACACAATCGATTTCCTTTCACTAAAGTCCCTGCAAGGAGGGAGTGTATCCTTTGGAAATGGCAAAAAGGGATACATTCTAGGAGTTGGAAGAATTGGCAAATCACTATCTCACTCTATTGAGAATGTGTATTATGTCAATGTTTTGAAGTACATCCTGTTGAGTGTCTCTCAGATATATGACAAGGTAAACAAGGTGGAATTTCTGTCAAAGATATGCAGTCACAAATCTAGTGACTGGTGAAGTGGTGTTAGTGGCCAAGAGATATAAGAACATCTATGTTGCTGACTCAGAGTCCCTGCAAAGTGGTGATCTCAGCTGTCTAAGAGTCGTTGATGATAAAGCTGAATTATGACACAGAAGGCCGCGGCATGCAAGCTTTTCATTATTGAACAAACTAGTCCAAAATGAGCTGGTTCATGGTCTGCCCAAGTCAAGATTCAAGCAACACAAATTGTGTGATGCATGTGCAAAAGGAAAGCATGTCAGATCTTCATTCAAGCCCAAAAAGGAAGTCAACACTTCAAGGCCACTTGATCTTCTTCATATGGATCATTGTGGACCTATGAGGGTGCCAATAAGAGGAGGAAAAAGATATATCTCTGTGATAGTGGACGACTACTCCAGATTCACTTGGACCCTGTTTCTCAGAACCAAGGATGAAACCTTCCAAGTATTTGTCGCTTTTGCCAAGAAGATCCAAGTGAAGATGGGAGCAAATGTAGCTTGCATCAGATCAGACCATGTGACAGAGTTTGATAATGCCAAATTTGATGAATTTTTGTGTCGAAAATGGCATTACTCATAGATTCTCAGCTCCAATAACACCATAGTAAAACGATGTTGTTGAAGGGAAGAACGTGACTCTTGAAGACATGGCGAGGAAAATGCTAATTGACAGTGGTATTGCAAAATATTTCTGGGCAGAAGCAATCAACACTGCATGCTACTTGATAAACAGGTGCATGATCAGGTCCCTTCTGAACAAGACACATTATGAGTTGCTGAATGGAAGAAAGCCCAAGCTGACACATTTGAGGACATTTGGCTGCAAATGTTATGTTCTCAACAATGGCAAGGAAGCGCTTGGAAAATTTGATGCCAAAAGTGATGAATAAATCTTCCTAGGATACTCGTCCCAAAGAAAAGCTTACAAAGTATACAACAAAAGAACTCAATATGTTTAAAGAAACAAAGTATGACACCTAGTTCTTTGACCTGCGGATCGAACAGTTATAGGGACCAGGTTGGTATTCAAGAACAAACTCGATGAGTTTGGAAATACAACAAGAAACAAGGCCAGGCTTGTAGTTCAGGGCTACAACCAGGAAGAAGGGATTGATTATGATGAAACATTTGCTCCAATTGCTCGAATAGAGGCTATCAGAATTCTTATTGCCTTTGCATCTCATATGGAATTCACATTGTTCCAAATGGATTTCAAAAGTGTATTTCTGAATGGCATCCTAAAAGAAGAAGTTTATGTCAAGAAGCCTCCTGGATTTGAGTGTCACGACTCACGAGCATCTTGAGCATGTGTTCAAACTGGACAAGGCGTTATATGGGCTAAAGTAGGCTCCCCGATCTTGGTATGAAAAGTTGTCAAAATTCTTTCTACAAAATGGCTTTACACGAGGGAAGATTGACAACACACTTTTTCTGAAGAAACGAGGGAGGAACCTGCACATTGTGCAAGTATATGTTAATGAATTTGCAAAACTCATGGGGAGTGAGTTTGAGATGAGCATGATGGGAGAATTAAATTTCTTCTTAGGACTTCAAGTGAAGCAATCTCAAAAGGGAACATTGATAAGTCAGCAGAAATACATCAAAGAGTTACTGATAAGATTCGACATGGAAGCATCAAAATTTATTAACACCCCTATTGCCACAGGTACGCGTCTAGACATGGATGAACCTAGTTCTCCTGTAAACCTGACCATGTATAGAGGTATCATAGGGTCACTCTTGTATCTCACTGCAAATAGACCAGACATTGTGTTCAGTGTAGGTCTCTGTGCAAGATTTTAATCTAATCCAAAGGAATCTCATTTGAAGGCTGCCAAAAGAATATTGAGATATCTTAAGGGAACTCAGGACTTGGTTCTCTACTATCCCTCAGGAGGCAACTTTGTTCTTATTGGGTATGCTGATGTTGATTACGCAGGATATCTGATGGACAGGAAGAGCACGTCTGGAATGGCACATTTCCTAGGTTCCTGTCTAATTTCATGGGGTACAAGGAAACAAAACTCGGTAGATCTCTCAACTGCAAATCGGAATATGTAGCTGTATCTTTTTGTGCTTAATTTTTGTGGATCAAACAGTAGTTGGAAGACTTTGGAGTATTCTCTGACTGTGTGCCCCTCCTGTGCGACAACACAAGTTCACTCAACATGGCCAAAAATCCAGTCCAATATAAGAGGACCAAGCACATTAATGTGCGTCATCATTTCCTCATAGACAATGTTGAAAAGGGGCTCATTTGTATGAAGTTTTGCAGCACTGAAGATCAGATTGAAAACATTTTCACCAAAGCCTTTAGCAGAGAACATTTTGAAAGAAATCGCCTGGCACTGGGGTTGATAAAATCCAACTGAGAACATGGTCCCTCAATGATTGGCTATGAAAGAAATGTACATGTAAAATTAGCTAAAAGTGTTTTCTGGAAAATTTTAACTCATTTCTATACCGTTACAAGTAGACACACATGATGATTACAGAGCAGCTGATGCAGTGCACACTGGAAAAAAAGGGTAAGCTTACACTTGCAAGACCCGTCAGAGAGCCTGGTTCTCCTGACACATGTTTTCTATGTTCTCTCATGCACAATTTTGAATGGATAAAAACAATTCCATGTCATCAGTGTGTTAGTTTCTTTCCTTTGCGTCTTTTGAACCGAAACGTCCCACCCGTTGATGAGCGACCTGACTCCCAAAATTGTCGCCTTTTCCTAACCAATCCCTCATCTCTCTTAAATACATCCATCACTGTCACGACTCATCACATCAAACTTCAAAATTTTCCTTCTTCTTCCTTTTTTCAAACTGCCAATCCCTCCTCTTCAACTCATCACTTCTTACAATGGCTGAAAATCAGGAAACCTCGATTGTTCTAAGCAACACCCCTATTGACTCCTCACCAGTCGAAACACCATTATTAGAATCCTCACCCAACACCATCACTAGTCAGAACCCTAGGGCAAAGTCTCCCCCACACTCAGTCATCGGAGCTGCAAAATATTGACTCCTAAAAAGTTTGTGGCTACCAGCTCTCCTCCTGTCTCGCCGAAAATACTGGGTGAAAATGGTAAGGTTGACTAAGAGGAAAATTAGGAAATCTCTAGTATCGCCATGAAAGAAGACTCAAGTGCAAAACAAATTGTTGGTCCTGACAATGCTAACTCAACAAAGACTGGTCTTGAGTCCACAGGTAACACTCCTCCTTCTGCTAAGTTTTCCATGGAACCTTAAGGGAAAGAGGAAATAGAAAACATGCTCTATTTAGCTGCTGAACGGGTTGTTGTCGAGGGAATTATGGATGGGTATGAGCCTCAAGGGGAGGAGCCGCAGACAGTAGTGGAAAGGAGAGAGCTTGTGCGTGTTGAACAATCGGCACAAGACGATACTACTGGGGTACCTAATGAAGGACCTGATCCCTCCTAGGAGGATCCAACTTAGAGGTCCTCTCAAGAGCCCCAGGTCGGTATTGATCCTGCTCCCTCCCCCCATTTTTATGCTGAGCCCTTATCTATGGTGGTGCCTGAGATGCGATCTGATAGTGAAGAATATTTAGATGATATTTCTATTGCTATATTTATCCGGGCTAGGCTTAAACCAGTTGGAACTCCAGAATCAACTCCTAAGCGACCCACTACAAGGTCGCAAAAAAAGGAGGCTCTTGAGTCTGCTCTTAAGAAAAGTCAAGGCAGTCAAAAGAGGAGGAAATTGGTGAAAGATGGGAAGGTTGTACATGAGAATGTAGTACATGTTGTCAATGTGGATGACGAAGTAGAAGAGTAACCTGGTTCCTTGATTCTCGAGCAGAAGCACTCTCTCTCCAAGTATGAAAAAGAAAACTTGTGTAGGTGTTGAGAGTTCAACCAAGAGTGATGATGTTGTTTTTAGTGAAAATTTGGTGGAAGATCTGGTGACAAGATAATGTAAGAATATGGTGGAATATCTGGTGATAAAGTGGTGGAAGACTCTAGTGAACATGTGTCTGAGAAAATGGTGTTTGCAAAGTCCGTTGAGAAGGGAAAGTCTACTCGCAAGTTTGTGAAAAGAAAAGTGGATGTTGATGAGGAACCTGGTTCCTCCAAGAAAGCAAAGGTTGACGAGTCCCGGAGTTCTGGGAAAGCAAAATTGAGAAATCAGAAGGTACTATGGGGTCGTACATTTTCCTCTAACATTGTTGAGCTTGCCGGGATGAGGCAATTGGTGGAAATTTGTGACTTCCAATAATGGACACATTTGTTTACAAATAATGTTCCAAAAGTGTATGAGGAGGAAGTGCAGAGCTTTTATGCCGACTTCTTCAAGGTTGAAGATGATCATATTTGTGTGCTGGTGAATGGGGTTGACATTGTGATGGACTCAACCTTGTTGGGGTCAATGTGTGCCTGCTGAAGGGTTGTCATCAGTCCAAGGAGCTTGCTCTTTCAATTTCAGAAATGCTATAGTTAAGGACAAGGCAATCCAGTAGGGGGAACGGGTGCATAAGAAGGCTCTCCTTCCCATATATAAGTTATTGTTTGAGATGGTAAACAAAGTGTTACTTCCCCGTGCTGAGAGAAGATCCATTACCTCCAGAGCTGACCTGGTCCTCATGGAAGCCTTGGATAGATTCACTACCATTAATCTGCATGGGATTATGATTGAGCATATGCAAAAAGTGGCAGACTTCAAAGATGGTAACCATGGGCTGCCTTATGGGTTCCTTCTCACCAAGACTTTCGAGTTCTTCAAGGTCCCTCTAGGACAAGCTAAAGTGGGAACTAAGAAGCAAACGTTCTCCAAGACCACTCTCGAAGAATGCGCGTGTATTGACTAGGTCGGAGGAGTTGGAAGCACTTCTACTATCTCTCAACTGATCAACGCTCAGAATAGTGCTACAGAGGAGCTCAGGAAGTTAAAGGCAAGGAACACTATTCTTGAGGGTCAGCTCAGTCAGCTTCAAGAAGCACCTGGTTCCAGTAGTTCTCACAGCTCATAGGTTTCCCGTCTGACTAAGGAGAATGCTGAGCTAAGAAACAAGTGGAGGACCAAAGAAAGACTGCTCAATGAGCAAATTTCCGCGAATGCTCACATGGATTTAGTCCTCAATCCTTGCCCCTACCTCTAATCCCTCTTCCTCCAATGCTCCTTAAATAGTGTTCTGTGTCTTATGACTATTTCTGATTATGTTCCTTTTTTGTGGTTGGTACTTAGTTTTTGTTTGTTTTGAATTGTGGATGGTAACATTGAATCTGCTCCCGTTGTAAAATCCAAATTGGTTAATGCAATATTTTCCCCTTTTGCTATGTATACCATTGCTATTTTTTCTCTGATTTCTATTATGTTTGTGTGCACACAAGTGGCATGAGTTAACCATGATGGACTTCTTTTTGATTTTACTCTATTTCCTTCTTTTTATGATGCCAAAAGGGAGAAGAATAAGAATGTGCATAATTGAAATAAATGATGTGCGCTGATTGAGGGGGAGTACAGATTCAGGGGGAACTCAATGGCTTTTTTGGTTCACTGTCTGGTTCTTTGTGGGATCTTCATAGGATTTTCAATTATAAGTTTGTTATCATCAAAAAGGGAGAAATTGATAGGTTATAAGTACCTTATGTTATGTTTTGATGATCTAACAAACTTAATGTCAAGAACCAGATAAGGAACCTGATACACATCCGGTCCACATTCTCAAGCATATGAAAATAACCAGACTTAAGCTGGAGATGTTCGCCATTCCTTCAGAAGTTAAAGGATAAACAAAGGGAACAAATGGACTTCAGTTCCCCTGGTGATCGTACCAGTCAACTCTTCAACAGCTGGAAAGTGATTTCCTGCACACGTAACAGTACAACACAGTGCAACAGTCAACATCATTGGGAAGGATCTTGTACCCAAGTCGCTTGCATCATTCAAGTGATGTCATAAATGTTATATTAACATTAAAACTAATGACAAAACATCACTTAAGCACTGAGAGAATTTACTCAAGCACTTCCACAGTGATTGATCTTATAGCAAACGATTCTCAAGTGCATCAAAAACAAAGAACAACATCGCCATGGACCAGTTCCCCATATCAAGTTATTGTATGTCCTTAGTTGAGTTGTAACTTTGGTAACGTTCCTATTTGCAATTCCTACTTAGCTTACTTAGAAGCATTGTGTAGGAAACTCTTTGTAAATTATAAACCCATGTGTTTGTATCTTGGCTAGAGTTAGTCAAGTTGTAAAGTCTCTGTAATAGAGGTATTACAAAGTGGCTTGTAATAGGGTTATTACAAGTTAGTGAGGGATTAAGGAGTTAATTCTTAGGTTACAATAGGTTGTAATCTAAACGTTTTGCTCATTAGTGAAGTTGAAACCCTACAAGGGTAGGTCGTGATTTTTAATCCCGTGAGCTGGGAATTTTCCACGTAAAAACTCTCAGTGTTATTTACTTTTTGTGGTGTTTCTGTAATCTGTGGAAACTGATAGAGAACCTGGTTCTCTATATAGTTTGGCGGACCCTCGAATTCTATCATTTCATATACATTAAACGTAAAGATTCTTGTTTAGTTGCTGAAGTGATTTCATTTATTGATTTGTGTCTATGGATCGGATTGCATGCCGCAACATGTGGAATAAGCAGGATTGATATGGTGAAATAATGGAGGATTATGATATTGATTCTGATTACATGGTGGGATCGGGTTTCACGTCGCAACATATTTTACTTGTTATTATTTATATTTACATGGAGAAATAAGGGAGGATCGTGTTTGTACGGTGGGATGGGGTTGCGCGCCACAACAACTTGTGTGTTTTGTGTTGCCTTCGGTGCTTTCGTACGAGGTTCTGAAGATTGGTATTTCTGGTTTTACTAGTTTTTTTAGTATTGAGCTTATTTTTAGGAGTTAACTGCTTTATTTTCCTGTATTTCCTTTCATGTCATTATTATTATACTGCATACAGATTATTGTAAGTGACCCGCCTTAGCCTCGTCACTATCTCGTCGTTAGGTTCGACACTTACAGAGTACATGGGGTCGATTGTACTCATACTACACTCTGCACTTCTTGTGCAGATTTTAGAGTCGGTCCCAATGGCAGTCAGTAGATTTCTCGGATCAGAAATCTGACGGAGACTTGAGGTACAGTTGCTCGGCGTTCGCAACCCTGAAATCCCCTTCTACTTTATCCTTGTTGTTTATTTCTCAGACAGTTTTACTTTTATTTAGACCATTATTTATATTATTCTACTAGCTCGTGCACTTGTGACTCCATTTCTGGGTTGTATTTAGATATTTCTGTTGTTATGAATTTTCACACTTTATTTCACTTCTATTACAGTTATTGTAAAAAATATGAATTGTTAAAAATGGCTTAAAACTATTCTAATGTTTGGTTGCCTAGCAAATGAAATGTTAGGCGCCATCACAGTGCCGAGGGTGGGAGTTTCGGGTCGTGACACCAACCCTTGTTCGTTGTTGATGAGCAAGTGAAATCAACCTTGTAAATGTTGGTGGTGAACATTGAAAATCACACAAGTTGTACTCAACCAAAATTACAAAGAGCTAATGAGATAACCTCCTTGCAATCCAAGGGGAGTGGATTGGTATACCACATTGGTTCCGAACCAGTATAAAACTTCTGATGTCATTTACTTTATTGCTCCCATATTTTATTATATACCATTACTGTCTGTTGTGATTAGTACTTGGTTAAATCAAAGTACTAACAGTTTTGTTCATGTCGTCTCCATATTAATCGACTAGGTCTAAAGAACAGTCGACTAAAAATTTAAAAAGACTACAATCCCCCCCCCCCCTTCCCCCCACCCTTGGTACTTTAAGATCATACACCTGGGTGATACCCCTTTTCCTTCCATAGACTTTCACAAGTTCATGTCCTAATAATATGTTATCCTTTAGCATTCTTCCTGGTACAAAGGCTGTGCGACTCTTGTCAATCAAGAAATCCATCACTAGCTGCAATCAATTTGTTAGCATCTTGGGGATGAATTTATATAATATAGTTCTACATGAGATAGGTCGATATTGTTTGATGGAAGCAGGGTTCTTCATTTATATATTTTTATCTCTATAGGAATTTGAACTCTAGTAGTTTCATAACTTTGACCCACTTTACCAACGGCTAGGATTCAACATCCTGTGATTTTGGTAGTGATTTCTCAATTTTTTTTGAAATAAAACTAATGTATCATGAGTTATATAGATGTACCATGAATCGTAGTTTTTATAATTAAAAATATGGAGAAAATATTTGAAAAATATTTGGAAGAAATTATTTGATTCCTCAATCAATAATAATGTCAGATAAATTAAGATTCTGAAGTAAGCATTATACAACAGTGGTATTTCATGTTGCACAAGTTGAGTACGCTTGCATCAAACTTAACAAGTTCACGGTATAAGTTTTTTTTCATTGTTTTTAAAATATATATATATATATATATATATATATATATATATATAAATTTGGACTTTCTAAAGACACAAGAAAAAGAAAAAGAAAAAAGAATATTTTCTTCCGACAAAAGGACTGATAAACAATTACTTAGTGAAATAGAAGACATAAAAAGGAGATTGGAAGAGCTAAAAACGATTTCTCTTTCTTAAAAAAAGAAAATATATATATATATATATATATATATATGATAATAGACAGTAATAGACAGTACAACTATAAGAAAATAACTTTCTTAAGCAAACCTCTATTCAAAGAACAGAAAAAATAATTTTATCAAAATATCATATCCACCGTAATATTTTTTGGTATCAAAGCCAGAAGATTCTAAGGATATTATAGTTCATGAATAAACCATTAGTAGAAATAAGAAAATAATTAGACCAATTATACGAACATTATAGATATCTACACACTAATAAGACCAATAAAGAAAGATTATCCAGACTCATAGATAAGATATCAACCATAGAATATAGTTGGATAATATTATTAAAACAAAAGAGATAAGATACTAAATATATGAAAAGAACTTGGTACGCTAGATATATAGGTATTACTTTTACAAATATTCATAAAGAAGAATTAAAAATACTTAGTAACGAAAAGAAATATAGCTGGCTTATTAGACTTAAAACATTTGTAGAACAATACGAGGAATACTATCAAGTAGATAATATATTAAATAGACTTCATTGGGAAATAACAGCTGTAGCAAGCGATATACTAGAAAGCAAGAGAATAATAGAATATTATAAAAAGAGTTTCAAATACAGTGCACCTTTAGGATAAGACTGGCGCCCACCGTGGGGCACGAACCCACGACCACAAGGTTAAGAGCCTTGTTCTACAAATGTTTTAAGTCTAATAAGCCAGATATATTTCTTTTCGTTACTAAGTATTTTTAATTCTTCTTTATGAATATTTGTAAAAGTAATACCTATATATCTAGCATACCAAGTTCTTTTCATATATTTAGTATCTTATCTCTTTTGTTTTAATAATATTATCCAACTATATTCTATGGCTGATACCTTATCTATGAGTCTGGATAATCTTACTTTATTGGTCTTATTAGTGTATACAACAAGACAAATGTTGTGAAGAATGCGAGACTAATAAAACCTGTTATAAAAAAGAACTAAATTTACTATTAGAAGAAGATGAAATCTTGGACAAAAATTATGATTTTATAGAAATAGAAACTGAATTATATAATTTTCAAACAGGAATGAAAATAATAGGAATAATAGAAAACCAAAAGGATCTAGACAGCATAATTAGAATTCTAGATAAA
>ML345348.1:0-22868 GCA_005239505.1 Nicotiana paniculata
ATCGATAACAAATAATCGATTCGATTTATCGATAAACCGATTCGAATGCACACCCCTAGTTATGACAAAATTATTGCTCGGTGAATTGCATATTTTGAACACGCAGGAGATTATGTAACTAGGTTGTGGGTGTTAGGGGCGGCCCTTCCATAAAGCAAGTAAAGCAGCTGCTTTAGACTCCACATTTGTGGGGGGGCTATTTTTTGTTACCCTTAATAGGTTATGTATAAGTTTAAAAAAAGGTTTTGTGAAGTGAAAAGTTTGATTTCTTTCATTAACAAGTATATATAAGAAGGATTTGCAGCTGCTATGATTTCTGCCAAGAAAATTGTACTTGAAATGAATATCGAACCAGAATTTCATAAGAAACGTGTGACTTATAGGAAGTAACACTTTGATGAGAATGTTGATAATAAGATCTCAAAATATTTCGAAGAGTCCTTTGGAGTTGATTACTTTATAGATAGTAGACAAGGCTATTGTTTTAACTTTAAAATATATTTGAACAATTCGAAGCATATGAAGATATTTTTAGTTTTCTATTTAGCAGAAAAAATTACGATCACTAGATGATGAAAATCTGAAAAAATATTGCCTTAATCTTGAATGTTCCTTAAAGCGTAATAATCAATTCGATATTGATAGTTTAGATTTATTTTTGGAATTAAAAGTATTAAGAAAAATAGTACAATTAGAAGATAATAGTTTAATTGATACACTCGGTCAAACAAAAAGATTTGATTCTTCTTCCAATGCCTATATTGCTTATGGAATAATGCTAATAACTCATGTTACCATTCCTTTAGCAGAAAGAAGTTTTGAAAATTAAAATTGATAAAATCTTACCTAAGATCAACAATGTCTCAAGAAATGTTAAATGAATTAGCTATATTGTCAATTAATAAAAGACTTACTAGGGGTTATTGATTATAAGAAAAATATTAATAACTTTGTATGTAAGAAACGCTAGAAAAATAGACTTCAAATAAATAAATAATTTTAAAAAAAAAAAGTTAAAGCCCCTTATAAAATTTGGTTTTAAGTCACAAAACTCATCGAGCCGCTCCTGATAGGTATATAAATATATAGACAGATAGATAGATAAAGAATTTTTCTTTAAGATGGCTTTGATAGGGTTCATAGTTGTTAACTAATAAGTTGGGAAAGACTGCAAGGCACTCTTCATCAAAGTCAATCTTTCACCAGGAGAAAGTATCCTTCCCTGCTACCCGTTGAGCCTCGTACGTGATCACCTTGGCCATGAATGTTGTCAAAGTGTGATATCTTTTTCTTTACTATGTAGATTGGACATTCCACATAATTGAAAATTGATCTTGCTAACACTTGTTTTGGGGTCTGTGAAAAAGAAACCTTTTTTATCATTAACCTTTTATCCAAAGATTTCTCAAAAGCTCTCATTTATTTCATAATAAGGATCTCCCTGTTTGAGTAAACCTCTCCTGGAATCATTTAGTACCAAACATCAAAGATTAACCTCCATACTATGTCAATCAATCTTCGAAAAAAGTCATATTTTCTTAAGACCACAAATGAAAATGTCCAGGATATTCTATCATAAGTTTTCATCATATCTACCTTGATAATTATATTACCTCATTTGTTGGGCTCACTGGTTTCTTGTACTACCTGCTCTGCCAATTGTACATTCTCAATGATCAATTTACCTTTAATGAAGTCACTCTAGTTGTCTGAAATAAGTCTAGGTAGAGAGTTGAGTCTCGTAGAAAGGATATTAGAGATGATCTTATTAGAAAAATTGCTCAAGTAAATGAGCCTCAAATTAGAGATGATCTTATTAGAAAAATTTCTCGAGTAAATGAGCCTCAAATCACGGGTACAACACATAAGGCATGCTAGTGGGTACAACACATAAGGCATTATACTCGGACATGGCATAATAGTAGTTACGCACGGACTCTCGTCACCTCGTGCGTACGTAGCTCCCGAAGATAATAGCACATACTAACTTAGTTCACCTAGGGCGACAATTCCCCCTCACAAAGTTAGAAAGGAGACTTACCTCGCTCCGAAATTCCATAACCGGACTCCAAACCTTCCGATGACTCCAAACGTTGCACAACGCTCCGAAACTAGCCAAACAATGACAAACCAATGAAAACATACTCTAATATTTGCAACAATTCCAAATTATATAATTTCCCAACCGCTAAGTGAAATGACCAAAATGCCCTTGGGCCCACGTGCCCGGAATCCGAAATTTCTCGAAGATACATTCTACCCATAGCTTTACTAGTTCAAATATACAATTTACTTTAAATTCCATGCTCAAATTCGTGGCTAAAAATCCAAATTACCATTTTCTAGGTTTCTTTATGATTTCCCAATTTCCTACCAATTTCATGTCTACTTCCATGCATATACTTATATTTAACTTTAGAAACATGAAGAAATTACTTACCTAGTGACGCTTGATAAAAAAAAATCCCTCTTGAAGCTCCTCAAAATCGCCCACATCCATGAAACAAATGAAGGAAATGGCCAACATTTCGCATAAAAACTAATCTGCCCAGGCCCCAATTTACTCTCTGTGTTCGCATACCCACGAACGCGTTCGCAGAGCTTCTTCGAGCCGACACTCCGCGTTCATGGTCCCCTCCCCACGTTCGCATAGGCCAAAGGTCCCCCAGGCCCCCAGCTCCCCTTTCTTCTACGCGTTCGCACACCTTACCCCGCGTTCGCGTAGAGATCACACCAAAAGCCACCGCGTTCGCACTCCCTTCTCCGCGAATGCACAAGCCAATCCAGCAACCCTCAAATTTCCTTCTATGCGATCGCACACAAGGGACCGCGATCGCATAGCACACCAAATACACCAGAAGACAACAGCAGCAAAGAAGAGAAAAATGGTCCGAAATTGCTTCGAAACACACCGGAGGCCCCCGGGACCCCGTCCAAATCACACGACTCAGTCCCATAACATCCCACGTACTAGCTCGAGGCCTCAAATCACATCAAAGAACATCGAAACCACGAATCGCACCCAAATCCCAACTTTATGAACTTAGAAATTTCCAACTTCTACATCCGATGTCGAACCCTATCAAATCACGTCCGATTGACCCCAAATTTTGCACATAAGTAATATTCGACATTACGGACTTGCTCCAACTTTTGAAATCGCATTCCAACCCCGATATCAAAATTTCCACTTCCGTTCGGATTTCTCAAAAACCTTCAAATTTCTATTTTTAGCCAAATGACTTCAAAATAACCTACGGACATCCGAATTCACTTCCGATCGGGCTCCCAACTACAGAATCACCATACGAAGCTATTCCCAGGCTCGGAATCCCAAATGGACATCAAAAACTCTGAAATGCCTTACACCCCAAATTTAGGAAATTTTTCTAAAATGCTGACTTCCACAATATATGCTGAAACGTTCCCGGGTTATCCAAAACCCGCCCGGACATACGCCCAAGTCCGAAATCATCATACGAACTTGCAGGAACCTTCAAATCCTGATTCTGCGGTCGTTTACTCAAGATTCCAATCTTAGTCCACTTCTCCAATTAAGGCTTCTAAAATGAGAATTTTCTTTCCAATTCAACTCTAAACTTCCCGAAATTCAATTTTGACCACACCTACAAGTCATAATACCTGAAGTGAAGCTGCTCATAGCCTCAAACCGCTGAACGACGCGCTAGAGCTCAAAACGACCGGTCGGGTCGTTACATATTTGCCTAGTCACACTTATGAACTTCTTATTTTCCATTGAGAAGGACTCATGCCTAAGATACCACACTTTTCATTTAAAATTTCTTTATAGAAGAATAAGTTGAACTTTGCCTGAACTAATGACTTGACAACCTGAATTATATAGGAATTTGGAATATTGGTTATCTGTTATCATCTATGGACTCAAGAAAACTCACTAATCCTTATTTGTCTGGTTTAAAGGAATGCGTTCTCTACTTAATTGACATTCTTGGCTGTAAAGTTTTAATTGTGTGTTTGAACATTGGCTGGAAATATGATAAACTAGAAACTATGTTGTTAAGTCTAAGTCATATTAAAATTGACCCTGTGGGAGCACTTCTGCTATTTGTTGTCATCTTTAGGGAATTTGATTAAGGTGGATAAGCATAAGCACTCAATGTAATAAGGATTATACATATGTGAGGGAATTTTGGATTGCTTTGAGTATCGTCTAAATGGTTGTTAATGCATGATGAACTTAATTAAAAACCTAGCATCATAATTAGTAAAGTTAGCATGCATATCTCCCTCACCCCCCCCCCCCCCNACCCAGTAAAACATGTAGTAGGCTACTATTTGCTTTGAGACTCTCCCTGTTCTGCAACTATGATCAGTCTCATTGAATGTTCTAATACATGTTATAAATGAATGATTAAATGTCCCTGGACATTGTTAGTACCTACAACACTTAACCTTTACCTTCTGGGCTCTAATTCTAATGCTCAGGGTGGAATTCCTAAAGTGTTCATGTTTCTACATTTGGATGATATCCTTGTGTCTTTTGGACTTCCTGTTTTCCTGAACTTTTGTGCCTATTCCTGCTTTCATGTTGATTGCCAAGACCTCATTTGTATCTAAAAATTTGGAGAGTGAATGTGAGTGCTAAAGGGGTATTTGGGATGGGACTTAGTTTATGATTAAAGTGCCTTCCCTGACACAAGCACTGCTCGGGGTCCTTGAGACCCTTGTGAACTCTGGAGTGCTAAGGATTCCAATGGTACCTTGTTCATGAATAATGTCTTGTATTAAGCTCTTAATCATTGACTCTCAATCCTCCTAGGATTAATAAAAATGAAATTTGGTTTTAATCCTAATAATGATCATTTGTTACAACTTTATCTAGTTGAACCTCATGTTGGCTTTATTGTAATTTTAATTACATTTGTATGTTACAGTTTATTTATTGCCTCATGTGGCATCACTAATGTTTTTCTCTATATATTTGTATGTATATTTGAATTTGGGCATGTTGAGTTCTTTAGAACTCATGCCCAAATTCCAGCCTAGGGTACATGTTGCTAAAATATGTTGATGCTGCGTCTTGAAGTCTGTTGGGCCTGCACTTCCTTTAGCCCAATTCTGAGTCCAGTTCTCTTTACTTTATCACTCTTAGAATAAAATCGAACTTGTTATTTTAATTTCTGTATGTGTTATGATACTAGCACTAATTTTGAATGCTTCACCTATGCTTTAATCATTTTTAGGAACCTACGTAAAACCAAGCTCATAGATAAAATAAAAGAGAATATGAATTTACTTACTATATTCATTAGAGTACTTCAATCACTCACTAATAATGAATAAAAAGGTCCCATTCTTTGTTTATCACTAACTCTTTTACATAGAGCAGATCTTAAAAGGATGTGGCTCCTCCTTAAAAACATAACTGAATGGAATATTTCAAAGCAGTTTTTCAACAAATCAAACGAAAAGTGGTTGGTAACTTGCGATTAACGAGTTTTAAAAGGACATAACTCTGTTTTGAAATCAATCCTTCTTGTAATCCTGCCACAACCTATATGCTGCTCCTGACAGCTGAAATATAGTAAAGGCAACTCCAATCACCTCCACAATATCCATGGTGCATAAAATAAGGTGGCACTTGTCTAGAAAATCATGCAAATCCTCGGTAACTGCTCCATTGAAAGTAGGAGGGTCATACTTCGTGAGCCTCTCAAGTCTCCTCTGCTCCTCCTCATATGCCTCAGGCTGAACCAGAGTGTAGCATGTAGAACCTTTGTCCTAACATCTAATCTAGAATGCCATGATGTGGACACTTGACCAACATCCCTTTGAACATCTCCCATGTTTCTTGCAATGTTTTAGTTGGTTTCTGCCTGAAGCTTAATATCTCATCAACTTGCTTGGCAGTCTTAATGGGTGGGTAAAACTTGTTCAACGACTATTTGACTAATTCCTCCCAAGTAGTGATGGAGTTTATGGGGAGTGAATTGATCCAATTTTGAGTTTATGGGGACGAACAATATGCTACATCTGCTGCAGAACAAATGGAATGTTCTTGGGGTCTTACATTGAAGATCCACAACATAATCTGAAAATTACCTGTCAATTTGTGTCACGCAAAGGCAACAACGTCAAATTTTTATCACGCCCCAACTATGCCTTATAAAAAGGATTAAGCGGTCACTGCAAATATAAACTGATTTATAAGTGCGGAGTCGAATCTCACGTGGAATTAACCTATTAATCCTAACCACTAGGCTCGCAAGAATTCAATTAATCAACTTCCAAAAATATTGAATTATGAGTTGAGTGTTTACTAATTAAAATCAAAATAATTAAAATGATGTAAATGTATAACTAACAGATTAAATGTTGTAAACTAGATCGGAAAAGTCTCGGGTTATGATTTCTCCAATTATTGGAATCTCCCCCGTTACGTTCCTATAAATTTGTCTAAGTATTATTTACCGATTGTGATTACTTTGGATGTCATAGTTCTCTTCCGAGCAATTACCACAATTTACTAGACGTATTCTTTCGAACTACGCTAGCTGACACTAATTCACCGCTCAATACGATCACACCAAGGTTTCGTTATTTGTAATCCTGCCTTTAAACCCTCTGTATTGATTTTTCAAATATGTTAGGAGTAATTTTATTCAACGACTACCTAAATGCTACCCTTTTTCAAGCAGTACAAACTATGTAGGCACAATTAATTGAGAGCTCTTCAATCAACAACAAAGAATATATAGTTGACAAGTAGAAAAAGATCAACGATAAATTTATATTAAATGAAGTGGAAAATCATCCTTCAATAAGTTCCATCTAATCCTAGATGAGAAAGTTTATATACTCATAAATATATAAATAATTATCATGATGTTCAAATATATTAAACTATAAAGTAAAGAGAAATGGATGGAAAACTCATTTGATTCCTTGCTCCATAGTCCTGTGTAGCTTTTTTCTTCTTCAAATAATGTCAAACCTTTCCACAACTCGTTTAGAGAATATTTATATGTTAGTGTCAAGGTCCTCGGTCCAAATCCGTGTTGGAGTATTTTTAATTCTCGAACAATTGGCCACCGGGTGCCTGATCTCACGAGGCCACACTTGTAGCGCGCCTGGGACCTCGCGACGAGGCCTATAGCGAGACCAAGCTGGATATAGAGTTGGCGACGCCTGACCTATAGCCATGCTTGGTTACTTCGTGCTTTTATGCTATTTCTTGTATTTTGGTCCTATTTTCGTGCAACTTTCACTCGACTTTGTCTTCGATGCTCCTAAGCATAAAACAACATAATTTAGCTCAAATATCGCACAATTAACCACTAAACCAACAAAATATAAGGCGAGTAATATATTAAAAATAAAAATTATGGCCAAACATCAGCAAGCCATCAATAAACTTAAATTTTTTCAATTCTTTTAAACACTATTTTAACTTTATGGCTATGTTTGTATGGTGGACGTCATTTTCTATAAAAACAATCTTCTTCTTAAAAGGTGGTTTTTGGTATTTGGTTGAGTGAAAACTATTTAAAAAAAATACAAATTAAAGATTAATAAATTTATTAACAAAAAGGATAGTGTTTGATGCGATTTTTAAGTAATAAAATTTAATAATAATATCTAGGTTTTAGTTGAAGCGAGAAATGAAATTAAAAGTTAAAATAGTCAGAAGAAAACTGAATTTCGTTCATAAATGAAGCAAGTTATTTTCCTCCTTTGATGAAATATTTTTCATGAAAATAATTCCAGAGGAATTATTTTCATGAAAAATATTTTCCTGAAAATGAATGGTTTTATCACTTATTTTTCATGCATGGTTGGTGAATGAAAAATAGTTTGCACGAAATATTTTCTAATGTTTGATTAGTGAATAGAAAATATTTTTTAGAAAAATAATTTTCTACGCTCCTCCTCCTCCACCCACTTCTCCCAAATCCCTGACGTTCCCTATGCTCCTCCCCCTCCCCTTAAATACCTCAAATTTTCAGGACTCAGGTTTTTTCAAGAATTCAATAATTTTTTCGAAAATTTCATATAAACAAAAAGGAACCGATGTGTTACCTTACTCTTTCACACAGAAACAATATTGAATTTGTCCATAATTGAAATACTATACTTGTTGTTGAAATGAAAAACAAGTTCTCTCTATATCACGAAAATAAATCATATTTTTTTTTATTTAAACGAAAAGAAAGTACTTTTTCTGCAATACCAAAAGAAAATACGCATTTCGTCGAAATGAAAAGAAAGTACTCTTTCTGCAAAATAAAAATATAATCTAGATAATATTTCTATTATAACCTCTCGCTACATATATGATTCAGTCTAACAATAATAACTATTTTATACACAAATCAAAAGAGCAAATACATGAGCAACCCCATAATAACTATTCTCAATGTAGGAGTACTCAAGAAGCAAGTAGACAAGAGAAGCATTATTACTGAAATATCACAAAGCATATTAGACAAGCATATATTCCTATGACCATTGCTTCCAAAATCCTATTCTAGCTATGTTCTTCCAACCCCATTTATGTATTCTAGTGTTGTCAGTTGAATCTTTCCAATTATACCTTACGAAGATTCTACTTTTTTTCCATGAACGCTTTGCATGTAACTTTGCATCGAATAATCAAAAGCTTCACCTAAGAATTTTCCCGTGTAACCTTCAATTGCCATAATTTCTTTGTATAACCTTGAGGTATCTAGTCGACCATTAGCTATCTTATTGGTTGCCACAACCACTTCTCTAAGATTTGTTGATATATTACTGCCCATATCTTGTACATTAGAAGAACGACTTTAATGTGTTCGAGACTTTCAAAAACTTGAGAAGTTTCACTAAACACTTCTTGCATATCTTTTTTCTTAAGTCCTTCAGTGTTATTATCATTACCTTTCTCCGAATACAATCCAACCCTATTAAATCAAATGACTTAGCACAATAACCCTAACTCGATCATTCTCATAAGCAAGAGGTATTTTTTCAAATATTTTAATCATTTTTGTTGATGAACTTTTGATTAATACGATGAACTTATAATCAAATGGTAAAACAAAGTATTAAAAAATAGTACATATTCACTTGGTTCAAGAACTTGATCTCAGATTTCTGAAGCAAGTTAAAGTCATTATATAAGAGTGCTCTAAAAATAAATTAAAGTCATTATATATAAGAATATATGGAAACGCAACAAATTAAGAGCACCACCTACAACAACAACAAACCTAATAAGTTTTCACAACCGGTCTAGGGAGGGTAGTGTTTATGCAGATCTTATCCCTATTTTTGGAGGGCAGAATGCTTGTTTCTGATAGAACCTCGGCTAAAGACAAAATAAGAAGGATCGGTGAAAATAAGTCGTAACAATAACAAGGTATTAAGAACACCAAAGCAAAAGAATACAATCAAACAATAGATAGAACCAACAATCCAAGAATAAAGAGATACCATGCTAACACTACTGCTACCGATCTGAGAAAGAAAACTAGAAACGCGTGGCGACATACTTATCATCCACCCTAATTCTCGACCTCCATACCCTTCTATTAAGGATCATGTTCTCGGTAAACTCCAACTGTGCCATGTCCTGCCTAATCACCTCTCCCCTATACTTCTTTGGCCTACCTCTACCCCTCCTCATACCCACCAAGACGATCTCTCACACCTCCTAACTGGGGCATTTTTGTTCCTCCTCTTCACATGCCCAAACCAACAGCCTATCTTATCCTCAATGGGGGCCATTCCCAGTTTTTTTGAATAACTTTATCCTAATATTATCTAATTTGGTATGCCCGCACATCCATCTCAACATCCTCATTTCAGCTACGTTCATCTTCTGAACATGAGAGTTCTTGACTAGCCAACACTCGCCTCATACAACAATGTCAATCTAACCACTACTTTGTAGAACTTACCTTTAGATTTTAGTGGTACATTCCTATAATATAAGACACTGGAAGTGAGCCTCTATTTCATCCATCATGCTCCAACCAATGTGTGATATCCTCATCAATTGCCCTATTTTCCCGTACTACTAACCCAAGGTACTTGAAATTATCTCTCTTGGAGATGATGAGAGCATCAAAACTTACATCCATGTACGCTACCTGGGTTACATCGCTGAACTGACACTCCAAGTATTCTGTCTTGGTCCTGCTCAACCTGAAACCTTTATACTCAAGGGTTTGTCGTCAACCTCCAGCCTCTCATTAACACCACCTTACGTCTCCTCAATCAGAACTATATCATTTACAAATAAAATGGCAGCTCCCTTCGAATGTGACCAGTCAGTGTGTCCATCGCCAAGGAAAACAAAAATGGATTAAGGGCTGACCCCTGGTGAAACCCCATAAAAATCGGGAAGTGTTCTGAGTCTCCTTCCACTGTCCTAACCTGGATCTTAGCTCCATCATATATATCCCTAAAACCTAATGTAAGATACATACACACCTTTAGCCTCCAAACATCTCAATAGAATCTCTCTTGAGACTTTCTGCTATGCTTTCTCTAGGTCACTGAACAGCATATGCAAGTCTTTCTTCATATTCCTATACTGATCCACTAATCTACTTACAAGGTGAATGGCTTCCGTAGTCAAACGATACGACATAAAATCGAACTGGTCTCGAAAATAGACACACTCCTCCTCGCCCTTACTTCTACCATCCTCTCCAAAACCTTCATCGTATGGCTTAACAACTTGATACCCCTACAGTTGTTGTAATTTTGAATATCACCCTTGTTCTTGTACAATAAATTAAGACCAAGATGACTATAAAATTCCCTCCTGCTCATTTTGGGAAGGATGGTCACTGTATGTGATACCATACTCCATGATAGGGAGGAATAAATCCCTCACGAAGACCATATCCTCCCCCCAATCCACAAGATAATACTTATCCAGAAATCAAAGTTAAAGTTCCAAACAGCTATAAGCTAAAGCAAACATATCCATCTAAAATGCTGGAACAAACCCTTATGAAACAAATATTTAACCTTTTCCTCCATATCACTTCCCTTGTAATGGTGCCTTTTCATTTTTAACATTTCATGAGTTTTTCAGCTGCAAGGAGATCAAAAAAATCTGAAAATAAAATCACACACAAAGTTCATAAAGTGATTAGGAAAATATAGATGAAACAACAAAAATCACAAAACGAAAAGTAAAAAATTGTATTGCAGAACGTCACTAGATAATGAAAAATACCTTTAATCGTTGCCGAAAAACGATAGCTGACGCCAGCGAATTAGCCAAAACCCTAGATTGGTGCGACAGTGAATGGAGGAGAGATTCTCGAAAGCTTAGACTGAAAAGAGATATTGGAGAATATTGGGACTGAATAGAGAATGAAAAGTATGATCGATTGGGGAAGGGATGACACCAATGTGTGGGGGGTGGGGGGTGGGAGGGGGTGGGGAGGAGGACATGCATTTTTGTTTCGAGAAAAATGTTTTCCTTCAAAATATAGGAAACTATTTATCTCAACCAAATAAGAAAAAATAAAATAAAAAAACATTTCCTTGCTAAATACAGCCAAAAGATAATTTTCTCATGAAAAATATTTTTCCTTTACCGAACACACTAGATTTTCGTTTCCTTTCATTCTGAACATTCTTTACCAACAGGGGTTGTGGTGGAATGGTAAGCACTCTTTCATCCTTAACCAGAGGTCTCGAGTTCGAGCCCCTAGGTATAGAGCCGCCTTCGTTAGGGAGCCTTTACCCCCAATATGAGATTTTTCGGCATGAATCTGAATTAGTTGGGTCCCAATATGAGTATCGGATACCGGATGAGAAATAAAAAAAAAAAAAAACATTCTACCGAAATAGATATTTTGGATTGTAAAAAGAAAGACAAAAGAAGAGATGCAATCATACAGACCACGCATAGAAGAAAAGGAAGGAGAGGATAAAATTGGAAACTACAACGGCAGACGGATTGGGCTTCTTTTGGGCTGCAGGTCCACCAATCCGGCCCATTTGGGTGATAAGCAAAATTCGTGTGCAGCTCAGGATCACCATAACCTTCAACTTCTCATCTACACTCTTCCAACCAGAAGTGTGTCAAAAACAAAAAAGCAACCATGGCTTCTTCTTTGCTTCTCTCTCCGCTTTCTAGCTCGACGGTTACTGAAAATCGTGAGCTAGGTTCTGGTAAATCAACTTTCATACCCAGTCCCAATTTCTCCTTTGCAACTTCTGTTCACAGTCGCAGGCCAAACGGCGTTCGAGGTTATTGTTACAGGTCTCCGATAGCTAAGTCTTTGGACCATATACCCCAAAAATTCAGACAGGAAAATCTCAAAGATGGATGTAAGTGCCCTTTTCCTATTTCCATTAATTTCCTCCTTTTTTAAATGGATACGTTCAAATATGTATCCCTAATTTGAAATGCGAAACTGTTGAGAATAGTCAAAGAATTGGTATTTTTATATGTGAATTGTATACCATTATATCTTTGCATAAAACGTGAGCTCACTTATTAAGCAAGAAAGAGTAGAAAAGAGCTGGTAACCCAATTAGGAGTTAGCCCCAATTACAAAGGATAGCCCTATATTTGTGCTCATCAAAGTTTTTCACTGAAAAAGGAGAGTCCACATTTCTGCTATAGAAAAACTTATTGATTCAGCACACTTATAGCTGCTAACTCATGGGCCATGAGACGGGCTCTTTATACATATGGACTATAACATGTTATATATGTTTTACCTTGCATTTTTTTGAGTGAGGGTATTGGTGTCTCTATATAGGCTGAATGAAATTCAAGCACGTATTTATTTGATGTAAAAACATATGAATCAAGGGGGTAGAGGAGGAAGGAACTACTTTATGTGTTTTTAAGTGGAAAAATAATTAATGTTTAAGCTCTCTATGGTCATCATTCAAGTGAAGGCGTTTGCGAAATGGTCCTTTGCACTCTTACAGTAGTTCCCTTATTCTTCTCTGCTCTAGTTTATCAATTTAACTTTTTTCGTTATGTTTTTATCTTTTTTGAATTTCCTATTATTTGTGAAGATTTTGCTGGAATTCTTGTTCTGCAGCTTCTGCTCTTAATCATGTATACTATCTTTTTGTAGTACTGGACAACTACAAAAGTGCCCCTCAGTATCTTTATGGCCTTAGTCCTTCACAGATGGATATGTTCATGACAGAAGATAACCCAGCCCGGCGACAGTCAGAAAGTGTCACTGAGGTATGTTCTTTTTTAATACCCGTTTCGTGGTTTCCGCGTATTTTAGTGGGTTAATGATGTTAATCGTGTTAAATTCATCTACATATTCCATTACAAAATCTCTGTCTTTGTGGCATTTAATATGTTTTTATTTAACAGGATAGTATATCTTCAGCCAATAACTATCTGAGCAATGGTGGAATGTGGAGTATGTCCGGCATGAATGATCGGGGCCCCTCGAAATACAGCATGAGCGTCAGCATGTACCGTGGAGGAGCAAGAGGATCCGGAAGACCTCGAACTGCGCCTCCTGATTTGCCATCTTTGCTTTTAGATGCTCGAATTGTCTATCTGGGCATGCCTGTACTTACCTTTTCCTGGATCTTGCCTCCTTTTAACTGGTTGCATGCATTTTATGTTTGCACTGTTTTTATCCTGATTCTCATTTTGGTTTATTGTTTGATTGCCCCAGATTGTACCAGCTGTTACAGAGCTTCTTGTTGCTCAGTTTATGTGGTTGGATTATGACAATCCATCAAAGCCTATATACCTATATATAAACTCATCAGGCACACAGGTAAGACAGTTATCCTCCAATTTTTTTTTTTTCTCAGAGGACATTTAATTTTTGGAACAAGGTAATATATGGAAGCTAGAATAATTCATCTAGCTCATCTTTCATTTTGGTTGCTTAATTGGAGGAGAATATGAGTTATCAATGACACAGTTATAGCAAGGGTTGGATGATTGATTCTTTTAGGATGATACATGGTGGGGATTTCACATAGAGATTTGTGAGTCTTATTTGTGTACTGTATGACTAAAGCCCTCACGTGCGATTGCAAATGAATTATGCGTAATAGACTTGAATAGGTTTGGATCCATCTGCATACGTGCATACATTCATGAACACTTACAGATGGACGGTTCATAAATAGTTAATCTCAGAAAAAATTAGATGTGGATGCTACAACAACAAACAACAACATACCCAGTGTATTTCCATAGTGTGGCTGGGGTCTAGGGAAGGTAATGGGTACGCAGACCTTATCCCTATTTTGTGGAGGTAGAGATGCTGTTTTCGATAGACTCTCGGCTCAATAAAAGCGTTCGTCAAGAAAAGCATTACCCCTGCCTATGTGTTGTCTAATGTACATGCTTAAATAAAGTATTCATGTACACATAAATAAGTTATTACTAGCACAGCTGACCTGGATGCCAACATCATAAAAAAAATTCATCTACGCTTTATGTGTTGCAAATACTCTACACCTCAAAAGAAAAAAATGTTATTGCCAATAGTCTGGTGGGAAAGCTTCAAATGATTATAAACTACTAGGTTTGTTCTGCTGCATCATATCTCTGCAAATGATGGCACAATCTTCCTAGGTTTGTTCTGCTGCATCATATCTCTGCAAATGATGGCACAATCTTCCTAAAGTAAGGATAATGTATTTGGTTTTTCTCATTATGATTTATCCAACTTTCAAATTGCAAACATGAAATGGGATCATTGATATGTCTAATCCAGAGAATTATCTGACACTGGCCAAATGCAATAAATGATGTGTTCCTGGGCAGTAGTCAACCAAGAATGTATGATACAGGGATTTGAAATCTGATGTCATCCAATCTGTTAACCATGCATACACTTTATACTATGTTAATGTGCCATGCTGATTCTCTCTCGCTATACTTTGCCCAGAATGAGAAGATGGAGACTGTTGGTTCTGAAACAGAGGCATATGCCATCGCTGACACAATGGCAGTAAGTATAACTCGACTTTTATGTTACTTATGTTTGTCACTCTATGGAGTTCAATGTTTGTGCTAGCACTGCCTGCCTTAGGTGAGTTTTAAAATAAAAAATGAGATATGAACAAAGCCACTCGTATTTATCCATAAACAGGCACCTATGGGGTGGAGGGAGTGGGTGAACAATTTGATGCAACTTATATGTCTGTATGTTGCCCAAGACTTTGATCTTCATTCATCTAACTTATCACTTGTGTTTTTAAACTGTCAATAGTACTGCAAATCCGATATCTATACAGTGAACTGTGGCATGTCATATGGTCAAGCAGCAATGCTTCTGTCACTGGGAAAGAAGGGGTTCCGTGCTATGCAGCCAAATTCATCTAGTAAGGCTCAACTTTTCACACTCAATTTTGTTATGTTAATTCTAACACTGACGACTGTAGAACAATGCTCTTTTATGTTTCTAGTTCATATATGGGTACTAATAATGGACGGGAATGCACAAATGTTGCTTAAGGGTGTCTATTTATCAGCATGGCGAGTTGAATCACTGTTTTACTTGACACAACCATGGCCTGAGGATGGTTTCTTATAATGCTTCTACACTGTAGTATCACACAAGTGCTGCTATATATTGACAGCCAATCTAATGGTTTAAAAAATCTAATGATATAATAACAGAAGTTGCTAAACTTGGAACATAATAACCTGCTGTTATTCATCAATCCTCTATGCTACTTCCTTCATTTCCTCCACCCCCCTTTATTTGCTTTCCCTTTTTTTTTTTTGGGGGGGGGGGGGGGGGAGGGCGTTCTGGTTGGTGGGAGGGGTTAAGGTTAGAAGCAGAAAAAAATATTTCCACGACTCATGATAACTATCTATATCATTCAAATGCCTGCACATGCTCTCATGCCTGCCAGATTTAATCTAGTTTTCAGTTTACTTCTTTGGGTTTTCTTACTCTATAGTTGGATTGCAGCAAAATTGTATTTACCTAAAGTCAGCAAATCCAGTGGAGCAGTGATAGATATGTGGATCAAGGTCTCTCTCTCTCTCTCTCTATCTATATATATATATATATATATATATATATATATATTGTTATCCCCATGTGTTTATGTGTGCTATAAACACTAATGGAATTACTTGTTTGAATTTATATTTTGCACGCATGCACATAATGTTGGCAATGTATATGGTCACACCTTCATATCCAGGTCTATACCTGTCACTTGTCACTCAAGTATTCTGCTATTTTGCTTCCGCAGGCCAAAGAACTAGATGCAAACACTGAGTATTACCTTGAACTATTAGCAAAAGGAATTGGAAAACCAAAGGAAGAAATCGAGAAAGATATTCAACGCCCTAAATATCTGCGGGCACAAGAAGCCATTGACTATGGCATTGCAGACAAGATAATCGATTCAAGAGACAATGCATTTGAGAAACGGGTAATTTACTTCAAATATTTGCCAGTTTCCATGTTGCTACTCTTGTTTCATGTTGCTCACAAATATTTCTGTTGTCAGAACTATGATGAGATACTCGCCCAATCTAGAGCTATGAGGAAAGCGGGACCAGGTGCTCAGGCTGCTCCGTCTGGCTTCAGGTGACCTCAAGACTGACAATGGTCCCAAACTTTCAGGAACAACTGTTGTTCCCTTATAGTTTCGAGGAACAAATTGGCTGGTTACTTGGTCTGTGCTGGTATAATGTAACTGGGAAAAAGCACGTATTGTAGAAACCTGGTTTGAGCTGTGGAAGTATAGGGGATTTACAACTATTATGCACAGGTCTGCAAAAAGTACTCACAATGTCAATTGTTTGTACCAGTATAAAACAATCAGATGGTGGCACTGTATGGTATAAATGAATATAAAATCTCTTTCATGTCATCTTTGTTTTATCATGTTCCGTATCATTTATCAGTTCGCAATTCTATCTTTATGGTTGGCTATAGTAGCTTGAAAGTGGTAAAATGGGTTAAATGCTTAGCGTCTTGCTTAAGCTCTAGCGTATTTTTTGCTGGCAATATTAAGACCCATCAAATTTTTGTCATAGCATATGCCTTAGAACTTCAAATTTTCCATAGAAATACAGCCAAACGAATTGTTACAAACAGTTCTTTTGCGAGAGAAAAGAAAACTCAGATTGACAACCACAAAGAAGTATGAAATCCATAAGTGGACACAAGAATTAGCTATCATTATTAACAATTTAACATCTAAGCATTTTGGCTTCATTTTCATCGTGTGTAAATTTCCTTCAGTTTTGGTATCATTTGGAATGTCGATCATTGTAGTACGTAATGTCTATATGCGAAGAAACACAATAATGAGAAAGTTATGTATATAAGATAACTAACTTTGAAAATAAATTTAACGAATCCAAATGGAGCTATGACTCAAACAATCTCTATTCGCAATGGAAGTCATGGCCACAGCCTAACCTTTTCATCTATCTACTCCCTTCGTTCCATTTATCTTTTACATTCGGAAACTTTTTAATTTTAACCTTCCCTGTTGGAAAACTAATTCAAAGTTGTAGCAGGAAATCTAAATTTCGTAGGATTTGATATTTGTTAGTTTATTTATTTTATGTCTAAATAGGATTTGTAGTTAGAATTAATATAAGAATAAGCTTTCCTGTTTCTAATTGTAATAGGTTTGTACTATTATAAATAGGTATATGTGGAGATTTGTGAGAAGTGTAGGGAGCTTTCAAAGATTTATAATTAGAAAATTTCTTCATTCCCATTTCATAATGACTACACTAATGTCATATCTAAATCAGTAAATTCTAAAGTACGCATGTCGAACATATTTAACTTCTGTGTACAAGCTTTACTCTTTTCGAACCAACTTTATTTGACATAGAGGGAACATCTTATTTGGTCAACTTTATTTAATTTAGCTGTTGAATTTGGAAATCCCAGATGAGGCCCATTTAGTGGTTTGGATACGGTAGCAAAGCCCAGAATGGAGTCCTCAGAAGTCAGATCCAATGAGAACCCAGGTGGAATCTTTCTTCACGAACGACAATTCCCAAACACTGAAATGGATGATCTGAATTGTAGTATTCGATTTCTGATTTCGACTTCTCATAGCCTAACCTTGTAATAGAATATCCAGAAAATTCTCAATCATTCTCAAAATTCTTCTGTTCCAGAGCTACTTCAGCCCATGCAAATATGCAATGACGGTGGGGGTGTGTGTGTATGCGCGTTTATATGTTATGTGATGATGTTTCATTAGTGTAAATGTGCAAGTAATTTTCAATTGTGATAGAAATACGAGCACTCCATCAAATTCAATTCAAACGTCTAGCTATTTTATCAAATTTTGTGAGCTTAACTACAAGCAGCTGTTATTTGTTAGGTTCATCCGTACATTAAAAGTGATTTGTTGTAATGTGTTGAATTTCAGGCAACTAAGCTATACGGTTTGTGTTTGTGTACAAGGTCCCTCTTTGTGGAGAGTGCATATGCTTTGCTGAGCATCAAATACGTGTGGTACTTTATCCTTTGCTGTTTTGATTTTTTCTTCTTTGCATACTTCGGTACAGTGTGCACTGTGATCTTATTGCTATGCAGTTATTCATTTTTAGCTTACCTTATCATCGATACATTGATCTTTGTTTTCATTAGGTAGCACATGTTTGTCAACTATTAATTGAGTGAATTATTTAAACGTAGAGTCACGTTGCATATATATATATATACTAACTAGTTTCTCCGCACATTCAAGTGATATAGTATACTTTTTAGTAAAACAATATTAATATTTTCAAAATAAAATTTTTAATAAATTTCAAAAAGAAAATAAGGTACGTGTTTCAGTAAATTATTAGTATGGATAATTGTAAGATAACTTATTTGTCGAGGTCAAGATGATTATATTGTCTGAATCTACTAAGATGAACAATTGTTTAATTAGATATGTACGATCAATTTTACTTACTTTGTTTAAAAAGAATATGATTACCCCCAATTATGCCTTATAAAAAGGACAAAGCGGTCGCTGCAAATATATTCCGGTTATTAAGTTCGGAGTCGAATCCCACAAGAAATTAACCTATCATTACCGCTATCAGCCCCACACAATTCTACGTAATCAACTTTCCGAGATATTTAGATAACAAATGAGTTGTTTTCTAACTAGCTATTACTTAATAAAACTATAATGACTAAGAACTAACTAAGAACGAGTTGTAAACAATAATTAGAATGATTTACGATTATGATTTCCCCTTTTGTTGGAATCCCTTCCGCTATGTTTGGTATAAATTTGTCTTGTCTTCTCTATCGATCAGGAGCACTCTGACTGTCGTAAATCTCTCTCGAGTAATTACAATATACTAGACATATTCTCCCGTTACGCTAGCTAGCTTTAATTACAATTCACTTAGATCGCACCCAAGGTTTCGTTATCCTTAATCCCACCTTTAAGCGCTTCGTTATTGATCCCTCATATACGTCGGGAGTGATGTTGTTCAACAACGACCTAAATATGCACTCTGTCCCGCGTAATACATACTAAATATGCACAACTAATTAATGGCCCTTCAATTAACTACAACAAGCATGTAGTTGAACAAATAGAGATAAAACTTTGGCAAATCTATATTAACATAACAAGAATTTCATCCTTCAATAGGTTCCATCAAAACCCTAGATTAAATGTTTAGCTACCCATACTAAACATGAATTCACAAAAAATTAATAAAGAAAGAAGAATGAAAAACTCTAAAGATGACTTGATCTCCTCTCACTTGTTTTTGCCTCCAATTGAGTCTAAAAACAAGCTTGAAACTGACTTTGGGCAAGTTCTTGGGTTTATATAGGGTTAGGTTAACTTCCCAATGATTTACACTTTAGCCCCTAAACTTCCCGGCATCATCACGCTCGACCGCGGTCGCGGTCTCAACCGCGGACTCGACCGCGGTCATTTTGAACCTCACTAATTCTGGCCACGTCCCAGGCCACGTTCCAGGCTGCGGTCGCAAACCTGGATTTTAGTGCAATCTCCTCTCACTTGTTAACTTCCCAACGATTTACACTTTAGCCCCTAAACTTCTTGGCATCATCACGCTCGACCGCGGTCGTTTTGAACCTCACTTTTTCTGGCTACGTCCCAGGCCGCGTCCCAGGCTGCGATCGCAGACCTGGATTTCAGTGCAATATTGCCTTTTCTTGCTCTTTTTCATCCGGGCTCTCCTCGATTGGCCTTGTATGTACAAATTCAACTTCAAAACACTTTTTATCTTCCTCCTAGCTCGGAGTAGCTCCTGCAATGCGTTAAAATCTCAATTAGAGAATTTTATTATCTTTTATCATTTAAACATCAATAAAGTACGGTTAATTTAGAGTATAAATAGCTTCTACATTGCATAATATAGGCTACTATCAACACCCCACACTTAAACCGTTACTAGTCCTCGAGCAACAAAACCACACTTTACAGGCCTAATCTTCACTGGTTAACTGCCCTAACCCTTATGCCAAGAATAATTCACAATGGTAGACTACCTTAGCGTAACATCCACACCTCAAGAGTGGACTCTCTCTCTAGCCACGTAATGTCCCTAACCGGCTCTCCTACTCTCTGTCAGAGGTCCAGACTTACCTTCCTTTCATGAGTCAAGTGCCTTCTCACCACAAAAGAGACTTATGTCATAGTCAATATAATTCACACACCGAGGACTTCAAATAAATAAAATTTCGCTCACCCTCAGAAAGAAAATTCTTGTGCCACAGAAAACACACCATATGCTTGCCCGTAGTGTACTACTCTACTAATCGAGCTCATTCAGTCTAGAATCAAGTAGGACTTTATTTGGTTGTAATGTTGGTTGCAGGACGGGTAGGATACATTTATATATAAGAGTGACTACACCTCCCTAAGCACTTTAATACATTTTTCACATTTAAGCCCAAATTTCTGTCAAACCACCATTCCGCCTTTACATCAATGTGTTATACCTCGTACTTCTTTAAGCACACTTTTTTTTTCAATTTCAGTGGCTTTTAGTATTAGTTTTCACACCGTGCACCTTTATCCGTATTTCCCTAGTTCCAGTCAAAAGCCCAACCAACCACCCCATACTTTAACTTTTCCATATTCATCACAATTCAAGTGCTTATGAGAGGTGATATAGTTCAAATAGATGGACAATTAAAAAATTGGGTAAGGCTTGTAATGTGGTTGCCAATAAAAACAGGATTACAGGCTCAAAGGGGTTAATTATGGTATATACAATCAGGTGGATAAAACATGCATAGATAGGGTTCAACAATGAAATGCCTATATCACTTCCTAGACCAAATAAGGCTACCATTTCGCTTCGTAAACACAAAGGGCAAGTTCTAGGCATTGAATGTTAGCACAGAATACACAAAGACTCACTCACACATGGCACATGACTCAATTCATTTTGGATCATCAGACACTCTGCTCAAGGTATTTAAGCCAAATCAAGAACACACATTTTAAGGCTTTCTCGCGAGAGTCAACTAATGAGCCTAAGTGTCACATTAAGGTAATCAATATTCAAGGTACCATGGAGTTAGGGGATCCCATTTCCATTCTTTCCCTCGCCCATAAGTTCCTAACTAAAAGGAAAAACTAACTACACCCAGTTCAAATGAAAACCCTTGGAAAAGAACCGTGGTTTAAAGAAAAACCAAGGGGGAGTTGATACACTACTACAAAAACAAAAACCATTTTGTTTTTTTTTGTTCGATTTAAGTTCCTCAAGAAACCCATCGAGAGGTGTCCAGCATCGGGCCAAGTCGTGGTTAATTTAATCAGCCAAAATACCAATCAAATACATACAAATATACAACAACAAACAAATCATCCCCCACCCCACACTTAAAATTTGGCATGTCCCCATGTCAAGTAAATTAAAGAAGAGTAAGGTAAGGGGACTTCCCTGGTGCTCAATCCTGATCGGAAACAGTGCCAGGATCGAGGTAACACGCTCGTCCTAGAGCCCGTAGCCAGCCATTATCTTCTTCTCCGACTTAACACTTTGAGTGGCCAAAATATCAAATCTATTACCCAAGTCCGTGACCGAAGTGCTCATCCCAGCCATATCCTTTTCCAGAACTGTCAAACGGGTACTCCGACAGGCTTGAGATGGGCCTGCCTCGTCAGAAATCTGCACCTGTGGGGGTGAGGCGTGCATTGCCTCCTCCTGATCATCCTCATCATCATCCGACTCATCGAGGTGTCGCTTTGAACAACTCCAGGTGCCACCAGGTCTTTCTCGATGGTTACTTTGAATGCCCTGAACGCGGCCTCCATTGGTACCAACCCATCCATGTGTGGGTTTTCAGGAACTTTTGCCGCTCTACACAATTTGGTGACCAGAGAAGGAAAGTAGAAACCATACTTCTTTTCAGGTGAGCGGATGAACATTTCGTCCTGGATCAGCCGGGCCACATCGAAATCATGACCATTAAAAAAACACCATATCTGCTGCCCGAGGTCCATTGACATTGGTGGTGTTGCTTGATGGCAGCAGACGACTGTTGATGACGTTCAGCCAACACTTTGCCTCTGTGAACAACTATTTTTTGACCACACCCAAATTCTATACTATTTTTTGCTATAAATATTAAGGTTATATCTAATCTTAATATGTTAAATTTTTATCTTACTCTTAATAGATTCTATTTAAGAAAATTAAAAACAACAAAAATATTCACATTCTTAGAATATAAGATTTTTGCTATGTTTAAATAGAAGATAATATATTATATAATATATATATATATATATATACACATGTGTATTTTATCTTCTTTTATTCAATAAAAAAAAAAAAAAGAAGGAGTTAAGAAAATTAAATTTAAAAAAATAAAAACAAAAAATAAAATAAAAAAAATAATAATAATAAAAACGGGAAAAAATAAAAAGACCACCCAAAC
>ML345350.1:0-26059 GCA_005239505.1 Nicotiana paniculata
CCTTAATAATTTATAGCAAAATAGTATAGAATTTCGGTGTGGTCAAAAAATAGTTGTTCACAGTGTGAAAACAACCAAAAAATCACTTATTGTGGACCGGAGGGAGTATAATGTTATCAATAATAATTGTATTAATACAACCACACATGTCTATCTCCTGCCAAAAAAACATTAAATTAAAATTTCCCCTTTGCTATGGCAATAAAATTTTGCCTCCCGCCCCTACACAAAAGGGAGAAATAATTGATAAATTGACCATACCCCAAGAGAAGTAAATACAACAGGTAAGTTGATCAATGAGATAACTGAAGTAAAATTTAATGAAAAAACAACAAATTGAAAACCAAGAGGTATGCTTTAATCCTCCAAGCTACGAACAAATGAATTATATTTTGGGTTGATCCCTTTAGCAATCAAAAAATAAATGTGATAAAATATGTCATCAAAGTTTTTTACTTTAACATGAATCCATTAATTCTATTTAACTTATTATTATTTTTCCTTTCTCACTTTGTTTATACATAGACCACCTAAAAGGAAAGAATTTTCTTTTTCCTCAAAAATATATAGCTCTCCATTCTATTACATGCATCAGGGGCAATTAGAAAAGCGAGCATTTTCTGAAATACTAACTGTAATGCTTTCGGTTATTGTACTAGTCCAACAACATATGTCTTTTTCCTACCAAAAATAAAGAGAAAAACAAATAAGAATATTTTCTTTGGGTTGACAATGAAGTTGTGCCCTCAGTCCCTTACACAAAAAGGGCAGAAATAAATTGATATAATGATCGGCCACTAAAAGAAGTAAATAGAATAAGTAGCCTAATCATTAAGATTAATGAAGTAGAGACTAATTAAAAAACAACTAATTGAAAAGCAAGAGTCATAATTTTAGTCTCCAAGCTATCAACAAATGAACTATATATCATTTGATCCCTCTTTCATATTTTATTTATACATAGAGTACTGAAAAAAAAATATTTATTATTTGATTCATATCCCGGCGTAAGAAGTACAACAAGAATAATACTTAAAATGACAATTCATAAAAAAGAATACCAATACTAAAACAGTTAGAAGAAAGGTCACCAAAAGGAATTCATTTTGCTATTCCTGCATCCATAAGAAAAAAATATGTTAAGTGGAATAATTTTTTAGATGTATTAAGTACTGCATTTTCAAGGGTTAGGCCTATCTTTTACAAGTTAATAAAATCTTTAGCTTTTCTTCAATGAGAATATAAAGAAAACTAGCAATTTCGCTCCCCAGCCCCACTTGGTGTTTGAGCACCACCACCTTCACTGGTGCCGAGGACCTATGTTTCAATAACGATGAAGGGCTTTCCAAGCATAAAACAATCCCTACCTATACATTTCATGGCAACAGACATAAGGCAGTTTTGTCGTTGTTCTTAACCCCAGGCACATTTTCGTTCCCAATAATCTCCAATTATCTTCAAAATCCCGCTTCAAATAGATATTTATTTAGGACCGTCAAAGGGATGAGAACTATCATTCTATCTGCAGTCGATTTGCTTTATAGAAAGAAGCTATTAATGAGCTTCTACGAAATGGTTTCACAAGATTCAGCTAATTGTCTTGTTCGTGGAATATTATTGAAAATTAAAAATCCAAAATTTTAAAGGATTTATGAATGTAAGTATATATGAGTATTTAATAGAACAATTTGTTTTGTTAATTAACAACCACACTTGCTGTAAATTGAGGAGAAAAGAAAAAGGAGGATTCACATAATTATTCTTTTTTTTTTTCATGTCAGCAAAGAAAAGATATTCTTTGAGTAAGTAAGAGCCAAGTCTATGTGAAAGCTACTTTAATGTTGTCTGGTTTCTGCAAAAATATTCTATATCCTTGGTAATACTAATAACCAACGAAGAAACCCACTGAAATGACAAATTCTATTGCCTATTTACCTTTGGCTTCGTTGGTTTTACGCATTTTCTTCCTCTCTATCTTTTTTTTGTTTTTCTTCTTTATTGACAAACGAAGTCTTGGAAAGGGAGAGAAGTGAGAAAAAAGTTAATGCCAAAGCTTCGAAGAAGAAAGAAGAAGAACTAATGAACCTACAAAAGGCTATTGACTTACTCCCTTCGGTTCATAATAAATGATCAATTTTTTTTAGCACGCACATTAAGAAAATATTAAATTCTATACAAAAATACCAAATATGACTAAACTGTCCTTAATTAAATATTTAATGTGAGGAGTACGAAAACTTTTTAGGGATATGTACATAAGGGTTATTTTGTAAAAAAAAATTAAATTCTTTCTTGATTATATAAATGGACACTTATTTTGGACCAAAATGAAAAAAATAAACTGGTCACTTATTGTGGACCGGAAGAAGTATATATTAAGGCGTTTGCGGGATGAATTTTAAATGACTACTGTCTCGTATTTTGATTTGTTTTACAACAAAATGCTGAAAATTAGTGCACTGGAATTATAACTGAGATTTTTATATAAATATTTTACTGTAAGTTTGATAACATGATGAGCAAAGCAGAATACATTAAACACCAGAGTGCAATAAATAGGGTTGAATTTGCTCCTTATTTGGTTGACAAACTTGAAACGAAAATAGTATTTGTGATGTACTTATAGATTAATTACTTGCCTCCACTATGCTTGAAAATATCTAAAGTACAGTACGACAAAATGTTATTAATGGAAAAATTTAAGGTTCTACTCCGATGAAGATTCTGTGAAAATATCAAAAATCATGTTTCCATAGATATAATTTAATTTTGTCAAATACTTCTGAAAGGTCGATGGAAGTGAAAATAGAATTAAAGATGAGGGACTAAATTATAGCATATAACAAAATATTAGAGATCAAATTTGGATTTGTCCAACTTTCGGCCCCTCTCTATATAAATTGTGAAAGCTAATGGTGTTTCGACATCATGAATAAGCACGTGGTGGACGAATAGACAGTTCTTGCTAATTAATTAAGGAATAACATAATTCAACCCCCTAACAACCAAACGACCAGATTTTGCAAGGAAGTCAATTAGCAAAAGATTTAATTTAGCGGAATGCCAAATAAGAGTAACTATAAAAATGAGAAATTAAAGAATTACCGTAAATGATCGAAGTCTATTATCAAAGTAATGGAAGTTATCATTTGTAAAAGATGTCATCCCATGGTATATAGTTCTTGTTCTATAATTGGACTATTATATCAATCTTTTTGTTTTGACTTGAAAAATTTGATCCAAAATATCTGATCCTTTGAGCAGTTGCTCGATTATATGCATTCCAATCGAGGAAACTGAGTTTTTAAGGAGTCATTTTCTAACATAATTAATAATTTTTATCGTGCAAAAGGGACAAAAATATTTCTATACTATTCGAAATAGGACAACTTTGCTATTCGTTTCGATTTTGGCCGAAAAATGCCCTTGTCGCTAACCAACTAGCTCAAAAATGTCCTCTCCATTATCCAAGTAGTTTAAAAATACCCTTCCCACTAATTGATTGCTCCAAATAAAGGGAAAATGTCCAATTTTACCCTTGAACGATTCGAAATGGAACAATTTTATATCATCTCATTATAAATAGATCTTGGACCTAACTCAAACAAAAAACTAGCACATTAGATGAGGATTACCCAGAACCATATAAAGAAATAACGAAATAAAATATTCATCCCATCGGTGTGGGGCTCTATACTCCCACCCCTCATTCCCACACTCAGGCTTGCAAACTGGAACATGGATAATATAGATAAGGACCTAATACAGTAATAATAAATTGAGATAGACCTAGATCTGATACCATGATAAGAATATACTTTGGGCCTAGCTCAACCAAAAAAGTTAGCTCAAAGGGTAAGGATTGCCCAAGCTATATACAGAACTCAAGAAACCCATTCGTCTTCGATGTGGGATCCATCACCCCAAAGCAAGCTAAGATCTGCCAAGTGGAGTGTGAACAATCTAGATTAGGGCCCAACGTTGAGGGCCTGACTCTGATACCATTATAAATGGACATTGGGCCTAACTCAAACCAAAAACTAGCTCAGGAGACCAGGATTGCCTACAACCATATAAAGAGACCACAAAACTCTTATTTGGCAGATATTTTTCCCCCGGGATAGATTATTAACACTCAATTTATAGCAGTTGTCAGGTGTGGGCATGCTGGGGTGATGGAATCCCACATCAGAGATGGATGTGTTCTTTAAACTCTTTATACGGCTTGGAAAATCCTTCCTTCATGAGCTATCTTTTGGGTTGAGTAGGCCCAAAGTTCATTTTTTCATGGTATCAGAGCTAACAAATGTTTGATTTTCAAGATATATTATTCACACTCGAGTTGGCAGGGTTGGATGTGCTGAAGGTGATGGAATTCCACATCAGAGATAGATGAGTTTCTTGGATTCTTTATATGGCTGGGTTGGGAGTACATAAAGCCTCAGGTCGTTTGCAAATCAGTCATTCCACCCATGAAGATTTTATATCGAAAAAGAATCCTTGAAATCGTGAGACCAAAATAATAAGACGCTCAAGAAGTTAAAAGAGACAATCAAGAGATATATAATCCTTTGGTCTAGTCCAATACATCTTACATGTATCTTGTAAAGATACACTAAATTACCCAACTAAAGCAAGAAACATCTTCATATTTTTCCTTTTTTGTTCTCATCTGATGTAAGATCTTTGATGCAACTAAGTTGTTCAACGAATGATTTCCATGACTTTCATTCTCTTTCTGTTGGATTCTTCTAGTAACTTTATTCCACAAATCTCCCAAGATTTTTCAGACCCAAGCCATATCATAAATATCCTTCCGATCTATCCATAGCTCAAAAGATCCTTGGTGCTAATATCTTGACGAGTGAAATCTTGAAGTAAGTAACAAGAGTACTTGTTGCTCCTTAGATAAATCATTTTCTTCTCTACTACTGATTTGTCGGGGGTCAAGAAGAAAAACCTTTTCAAAGTATTTGATGGACTCTTCAAAATTTCTCTGTTGTCCAGTCAAATTTATTCGGCTAAAGGCCTTTGGAAATATAATATGTATTTAGAAGGAACATGCTTTGGCGAAGTAGAGACGTTTAAGTTGCAACAAACTTATTAAGCAATTCAAAGGTTTCCAGAACCTTCAGACCTACATAGAGTAGGTCCATCTCCCAGTGACGTTGAGTGGCAGAAATAAATTATTGAGAATTAACAACTACCAAATTTTTTCCATGTCTAGTGAAATATTGGCGAATGTTTTTTAGCCAATTGGCTTTTGGATGCAACACAACATATGTAATTTTCTGATCATTCAATTGCTATCTTGCACCAAAATAATTTTTTGCAGAAGCTACACAAATTACTTTGTTCACCAAAATCTTCTGCCAAAGCCACCAAGCGATTCAAGAAGATCATGAATTTTTTTGTCCATAAATTTTAAAAATTAAGTTGCGTTTCAATACTTACTAAAGTTGTCAATGGGCTTGGACCGTTTTCGAACCAGAAAGCATCGATTATCTATTAGATCAATCTGATTTACAAGGGTCCAAACATGGTTGGGTACCAGTATATGACCGGTCTGTACCCGAACCGAATCGATAATGTCAAAGGAGTGCTAACTGTTGGCAACAGTCAGCACTCATTTTGACTGTTGCCCAATGACCGATTTTGCAAACATATCCCCCTTTTGGGGAGGGGTGGGGGTTTAAAATAAAATAAAACACACACTACCCTTAATTACAACTTTACTCTTTTGAAAAACTATTAATAGACTCTCATCTTGTTTATTTTTTTTTTACTCACATGACATAACTCTCTCAATTATCATTCTTTCATTTTTCTCCAAAATTGCTATCAACTACTGACTCTCGATTTTTAGTTTAGTTTTATTTACAACATTATTTGAAGTTTTAAGGATTAAAAGTAGAAACAAACAAGTTTATTTGTGGTAACGTTGCAGTTGCGAAATTCAATTTCAAGATTTCAAGACTTGAGCATTCAATTTATTACGAAATTTTGGCGCACTTGTTCCATCTTTATCCTATTTAGTATTTGTTTTACATATTTAATTTTATTAATTTTGAATTTTAGTATTTAAATATGTACAATAGAGATGTTTAGTGCTTCAAAACGAGTTTGGAAAAAAGTTGCTAATCAAGATAATATGGGTAGTACAAAAGATGTGCTAGTTCAACTTCTGGTAGTAATATAGATAATTTTACATATATTTCTAGAACGTCATATGATAATAATATAGATTAGAGATAATTAAAAGAAGATTATGGTATAGAAGATGGTGAAATTGATATTAAAGATGAGATACAACTTACACCTAGTAGTGCTGGTGAATCAAATTTAGTCTAGTAGGGGGTAGCAGCTGTGGCACTATTAGACCATCTGTGGACCCTATTCGTCATAACTAGAGAAGGAGAAGTAGAGTTTGAATTTTTTTGAAGAAATAGAGAATACAATAGGGTATACAAATAATTTTAAACATAAGCTTGAAGGGAATAATGGGGGGGGGAGGGGGAATGATGAACTTGGTAAACACATGAGAGAAATATACCATATAGATTGGGGTGTTGATTTAGAGGAAAACCAAGCAACTCTAAACCCTATTACTAGAGGACATTTGAAATATGATAAAATGAAGGACCGTGAGTAGTTAGCAAAAATAATTGCTTTGGATTACCTATTTTTATTTTTGCTTCTTCATCATATCTTCTTATGTATATTCAAAAGATTTATAATCTTTTATTTAAAGTATTCCTGGAAGTACTTATAGATCTGATATTCTTAGGCTTCATAGACAATATCAGACATACATACGTTATTTGCTTGACCACCTTCTTTGTAGAGTTTATCTAACTTCTCATATTGTCCATGTTGTTAATGAAAATGATAATTCGACAATTACATGCCATTTGATAGATGATAATTTTGTAACTGTTGTTATTATTCAAGAAAATATTAGACAATTTTCACGCTAAGTATACTGAACACCCCAAGATTCATGCCAGATAAAATTTTTAATCGGTGAAATTATACATAATTTAAAAAAAAATATTTTTATAATATATATTGCCTGTGAGCACGTAATTTTTGCCCTAATACCAAATTACTCCTAAAAATATTCTAAATTAATTTTTCATAATTTTATAAACTTTTAGGAATTTTTCTATATTTTATTTCATTTGTTTTGCATATTTAATAGCATTTTAAATCCTAAAAATTAACAAAAATATTTTATATCTCAATCCTTACATTTTTAGACCTTAATTACATGATGGCATTACGAAAATAAAAAGTCACAACAAAAAAATGCATTAGTCATTTCGCATTTTTGCATTTTACATTTAGTTGGTTAGTTTCTTTTTCTTTTAACTAGTAAAACTAATTAATTAGGTAGTTAGTTAAAATAAAATAGATCATAAGGTTAATTGCAAATTAGGTCTAAATTGAAATGTATCATTAAGTGGTTGAGTTGGAAAATTAAAACAACGGGAGGAAAGGAAAAATGTCTGCAAAATTTGGGCCAAATGAGTTTAAACGACCCAAATTTCCCCAAATACACCCAAACCCAGTCCTTACTCAAACAGCAGTCCAGACCCACTTTATCCTGGACCAACCTTCCCCGTAAACCTAAACAACCCGTTTTGACCCAAATTAATCTGCACCCTTCATCCTTCTTAAGCCAACGGACGGGGAATGACCCTCTCTTTCTCTTAAAAGTGTCGGACCAGACTACACCAACCCCCCCTTCAAAGACCTCTCATTCCTCATCTCCCTTACGGCTCATCCACCGTCTACCGCCGTCGAAAATCACCCACAGCGTAGGCACCACTCCAAGTCCATCCAAAATACCACCATACAATCTCCATCACCCCTCATCTTTAATTTACTATCAGTTTCCTTCAAATCCTTCCCTAAATGCACAAATAGTAGATCTGAAAATAAAAATTTATCTCTCCCTTTTCCAATTTTTCCTTTCCTCGACCTTATCTTCTAATGAAACTTATACCAAAATGATTGTCAGTGAGTGTAATGATCCGACTGCTTATTTTGCTAGAATCTTGTTCCCGTAAATGAGACTCCCCATATATGATTTTACTATTTTATGACTTGCGGGGATGGTTAGTCGAGATTTGGAAGGGTTCGTGTTGAAACCAGAATACTTGGTTCCTTGGTTGGCTTTAAAAGGCTAAGTTTGACTTCGATCAATATTTTGATTAAACGACATCAGAATTAGGATTTGACGATTCCAAAAGGTTTTATGATAAATTCAGACTTGAATGCATGTTCGGATCGGGTTTTGGATGACCCGTGAGCGTTTTAGCGCCTAATAGTAAAAGTTGGCTCATGGAAGGGTTTCTAAGTTTTTTAAATTTGGTTTGGTGTAGGTTTTTGTTTTATCGAGGTCTATTTGGGATTCCGAGCCTAGGAATAGTTTCATATGGTGATTTAATACTTACACTCAAAATTTGATGTCATTCTGAGTAGTCTAAGTATGATTCTACGCGTTCGGAACAAATTGGAAACTTGAAGTTCATATTTTGATTCAATTTTATTTTAGGGTGTGATTCTTAGTTTCGTTATTGTTTTTCGTGTTTCGAGAGTTCGAGCAGGTTTGTATTATGTTATTGACTTGTTGGTGCATTTAGACGGGTTCCCGAGGGGTTCGGGTGTGTTTCGGACCACCCGGAGCTAAGTTGGAGAAACTAGATTTTCCAGTTTTGGTTTCTTTCTTCTCAAACACGGAAGGACACTCGCGTTCACGGTGAAGAATTTGGGCACTGGGGTAATTTGTTCTTTGCGTTCAGGATGAGGAGGTCGCGTTCGTGGAGCTTTGAGATCCGAGGCCTATGCATTCGCGAAGGCCCTCTCGCGTTCGCGTAGAAGAAAGGGGCCTGGGAGGGTCAGTACCCATTACCCTTCGCGTTCGCGAAGGAGCCCTCGCGTTCGCGTAGGGTACACCAAGAAAGCCTCCGTGTTTCGCGATTGGTTTTTTTGGGCCTGGGGAGCTTTGCCTTTGCAAATGCGAGGCCCTTTTCACGTTTGGAAAGAAGGGGCAGCTGGGCAGTGTTGTTTTAAATCGGGTCTTAAGCCATTTTTGAGTTCATTTATTACACTCTTGGGCGATTTTGGATCTTTAAAGAGGGGGATTTCAATAGTTATAATATGAATTTTCGAACATATATTGGTTGAGGTATACAACATTTGACTAGTTTTGGATTGTTCGGCACCGGGTTGAGGCTTTAAAGTGAATCTGAGGACGAAAAGTGAGCCTTAAGACGAAACAAATCTCTTGCCCAACCTTGTACGAGGGAATTTACCCCATAGGTGATTTAAATTAATATTTGTTTCTAATTGTGAGGTATATGTACGTACGAGGTGACGAGAGTCCGTGCATAGCTACTATTTATGCTTATGTCCGGGTAGTTTAAGACCCAAATCATGAATTTCTTGTTATGTTTGCACCTACTTGCTAATTTAAAGTGCCTAAATTATATTGGAACTCGTTAAAGGAATTGTAAAGGGGCCGAATTTCACTTTCTTAAATCTTGAGCGGATTACTTGACCGTTAATGGAAATAATATGGCATTGTGTATTAGCCTGGTAATAATGTTTAAGTCAAATGCTTATAAAGTATTCTCTCTTCTTGTGGAGTGGGCCGAATGCCTCGACAGTAGGATAGATACATCTATGGATCGTGCTGTACGTCCCTCGGCAGTGTACATGTTATTCTGGATCGGGCCGAATGACCTCGGCATAAATCATGCTTATTAATACTCGGAGCCGAATCATACTTGATATTATTTTATGGGTTGTGAGGTTAAAAATCATTTAATAACATGAATTTACTTGGAGTTTATTAACTTGTGAAAGAATTAATTGTTCCCGCTTGTTGGTGAGTTATTGTTATTATTACATAACCCAGGTTCATTTAGAATTTCTATATTTATATTGTTAGCCAATTGCGAATGTCGAAGTCAACCCCTCGTCACTACTTCTTCGAGGTTAGACTTGATACTTACTGGGTGTAACGACCCGACATGTCGTTTTGAGAATTTAAGCTCCGTTCTATGGAATAAGGCCTTGAGAAGCTTCACATTGTGTATATCAACCTACGTGCATGGTTCGATTCAATTACGAGATGATCCAGAGTCGAATTGGAAGAAGGATTTTAGTTTTGGAAGCTTAAGAGGTGAGAATTTGATCGGAATTTGACTTTTTGTGTAAACGGCTCCTGAATGAGTTTTGGATGATGTCAGCAGCTTCATATGGTGAATTTGGACTTAGCCGTGCGTCCGGATTTGGAGATCCGTAGGATAATTTGAGGCATTTCAGCGAAAATTGGAAAAGTTGAAGTTTGGAAAATGGAGAAGTTTGACCAATAGTTGACTTTGGTGATACCGGGGTCGGAATGCTATTCCGAGTGTTGGAACAGATCCATTAAGTCAATTGGGACTTGCCTGCAAAATTTGACGTCATTCCGGGTTGGTTTGATAGGTTTCAACACGAGTTTTAGAAGTTGGAAGATCTGGAAGTTCGATTAGTTTCGTCGTTGTTTGATGTGATTTTAGGCATCGAGCGGGTCCGTGTTAGGTTATTGAACTTATTGGTATGTTCGGACGGGGTCCCGAGGGGCTCTCGAGTGAGTTTCAGATAGGTCTGGGTTGTGTTGCGCTCGTTTTTGATATTTCGGCGTCGTTTCTTCAAGAATAAATGGTACCACATTAATAAAATGAGATCCAATTTCTGTTTTGATTGACAAATTAGATGCATATCGTAATTACAGAGCTATAGCAAAAATAATCGTCGAATTTGGACATCGTATGAGGAAGTTATGCTCATTTTAGTGTCGGAGAAGAGAGTTGGTGCTGGTGTTTCGCAGATGCGAAGTTGGGTCCGCATCCGTGGAGCCGCAGGTGTGAAAAATGGTCCCCAAATGCGGAACTGACAGCTGGAAATACGCAGGTGCGGGTATTTTGATCGCAAATGCGAAAATCCATGAGTATAACAAAATCAGACCGCGTCATTTTAGTATTTTGAGCATATCTGGAGTTCTAGAGCTCCGATTGAGGTAATTTTCACGGTGTTCTTCTCGTCTATTCATGGAAGGTCAGTATATAATTATAATTTTTGTATTTTAATATGATTACAAAAGTTTTTTTTTGAATTAATCCATGTTTTGATTGGAGAATTGAGGGTTTTTATCCAAAACTTTTCTAAAGAGAATAATTGGGTCTGAACATCGATTTGGTATCGGAATTTGATGATATTAGTATGGCTGGACTCGTAATTGGATGAGTGTTCAGATTTTGTAAATTTTGTCAGGTTCCGAGGTGCGGCCGGGGGTCGACTTTTGGATCGCTTTCTAGATTTTTATAAAGATTGAAACTTTATTATCCAGAATAGTTCCTTATAAGTTTTATGTGTGCTTTGAAGTTGTTCTAGTTGGAATTGAGCCGTTCGGAGGCCTTTTCACTCGAGAAGTCCATTTTAGAGTACCAGTTTGTCGTCTTTGAGGTAAGTATCTTGCCTAATCTTGTGTGGGGAATTACCCCTTAGGATTTGAGTCTTCTATGTTGATTGTAGTCCGTGTACGTGAGGTGACGAGTGCGTGCTCGGACTTATTTGTAGCAGGTTGGCCTGTTAGGGTTCTTAGGTCCTTATATTCCCTGTGAATGAAGTTGTATTTGTTAAGAGTGTGTTCCTGACTACTAGTTTCATCTCTACCTGCTTAAATTAGAATTTCTTGCTTTTAGATTCACTCTATTGCCTATTTGACTTCTAATTGACTTAATTGAAGGTTTTACCTCTTCTACCGTTATCCTATACTCTTCATAAACTGCCTATCTAATTGAAATTAGTATTATCTTATCCTATAATTGTTTAGCCTTGATTGGAGTTATGAGTATCTTTTACTGCTTACCCTTATTTGAATTGTTGAATATCTCTCATAAGTGCGCAACCTCATAAGGAGTTTAGATAAATTATATCTTAGTCGACTTGTCCTTACTTGGAATTATTGACTTGTGTTGACTTCTTATTGTTGGCTTGAATATTGTGGATTCGTTGCTACGTCTTGTTTTTCCCTGGTTAACCTGTTCTCTTTACACTTAGCATTTTTTACCGTGACTATTCCTTGTGAACGATGTTCTACTGTTTCTTTGTGAATTGAAGTTCTTGTATTGATTTACTCGCCGTACTTTGTATTATTGTCATTGTTGCTTTGTATTTGATGTGGTGATATACGAGTTTTCTGCCGTGCTATAATTGTTGTCTTTGTTTGTGGCGCTGCATATTTAAATTGGGACTACACACGTATTCCGAGAGATTCCCTTGTACTGCATATTTAAATTGGGACTATGGACGTATTCTGGGAGATCCCTTTGTACTACATATTTAAATTGGGACTATGGACGTATTCCGGGAGATCCCCCAGTACCACATATTTAAATTAGGACTACGGACGTATTCCGGGAGATCCTCATGTACTGCATGTTTATTTTAGGACTACAGACTATTCCGGAAGATCCCCCAGCACTGCATATTTGTTTTGGGACTACGGACGTATTCCGAGAGATCCCCTGTATTGTATGATAAATTCGGAACTACGGGACGGTATCCTGGTAGATTTTATTAAAGAAAGTACGTTTGAAAGACATTTATTCGGAAAGTCCAATTGAAAAGCATTTATCATGAATAAAACTATGTTTTAAGGACATTTCTTTGGAAAAGTATATTTGAAAAGCTTCTATGTTGAAGAAAACTATGTTTGACGGAAATTTTCTTTGGAAAAGTATATTTGAAAAGCATTTATCTTGAAGAAAACTATGTTTGAGAGACATTTCTTGCGAAAGTATATTTCAAAGAAAATTTCATTAAAAGGATTATACCTTAAAGCTTTCAATGTAAAAACTTGCGGGTGATTACACTCGAAGATTTTGACCAATTTATTGGGGGTTGTTGGCTAAGGACTGATGTGGAGCCTATTGCAGTGCTGAGTTACTACTTGCCCTTACTGTATTGTGAATTTATGGATTTGGGCTGTGTTCCCGTCCATCCTTTGGTGTATTATTTTGGTGATCCGTTGCTGTTTTCTGTTTTTCCTGCCTTATTGTAGTCGTTCTGTTGTTATCCATATTGTGTAGATAATAGATAGAGGTTATACTTAGTTATTTTCTGTACTTATGCTTGTTCAGTTTATTAGACTAGTGGATGTCTTGACTAGTCCTCGTCACTACTTCACTGATGTTAGTCTTGATACTTACAGGGCACCGATATGGTGTGCTCATACTACACTTCTGCACATTTTTGTGCAGATCCAGGTATTGGTCGTTAGTAGTTGTGCGGATCCTTGCTGAGGAGACTCAAGGTAAACCTGCTACTGTGTTCGCATGCTTCAGAGTCACCTTCCAATTCTGTATTTATACTGTTTTTATTTACTTCCAAACAATTGTATTTAGAATTTGTAGTAAAATCTATAGATCTTATGACTTCTACTACCGGTTTTGGGAAAAAATTATAAATTCTGTAAAGATTTCTATATCGAGACTGTTAGGTTTCCATTATTATTATTGTTGTTATTAAATAAGTGTTAGGATTACCTAGTCCCTAAGACTAGGTGCCATCACGATACCCAACGGAGGTAAAATTGGGTCGTGACACTGGGCACATGTTGTTTATATACTCACGCTACACTTCTGCACTGACCATGCAGGATCTGAGGCAGGTGCATCTGAAAATCACACTGGCGCGCATCCTCGTTATCCAGAGGCCTAGTGATGAGCTGCTTTCCTGAGTCATTCAGCAACATCCTAGAGTCTCTCCTTTACTTTCATTCTTGTCTATTTTTGTTTCAGACAATAGCCAGAATTTTGTATAATCTATTAGTGCTCCCACACTTGTGACACCAGGTCTTGTCACACACTAGTATACTTGGGGTTTTGGATTATATCTATGGTTATGATGACACTCATCTGCTTTCATTTTTATTTATTTTAACCCTGTTATTTCTTAAATCCTTTAAATTAAGGAAAATTTAATTACTTGGAAATGTATTAGAAGGGAAAATCATGTGGTTAGTTCACTATTGGCTTACTTAACGACGACGCTAGGTGCCATCACAGTATATAAGAGAATTGGGTTGTGAAAACATGGTATCGGAGCACTAGGTTCATGTAGGTCTCACAAATTATGAGCAGGCCTAATAGAGTCTTGCGAATCGGTGCAAAGACATCCGTACGTATCTTCGAGAAGCTATAGGGTGTTAGGAAACTACTCTTTCTTCATCTTCTATCGTGAAGTTGATGTGGTACTAAGTATCTTTCTCTTATTCTCTCACAGACGGTAAGGACGTGCACAACTGATGTTCCAGATCAGGGAGGAGCTAATCCCCTGTTGCTAGAGACCGAGGTAGAGGCCGGGGGAGGGCTGATAAGTGGGAATTTCGACTACTTATTCTCTCATAAAATATGCTTTCTTGCTAGAGTATCGGAAAATGAGCCAAAGTGATGAAATTCAACTCAAGAAGAAGTATTTTTGGACAAGTACAAAAGTCAAGTAAAAGGGCCAAAGTGCGGACCACATAATTCTGTCCGCGGCCGCAGAACATGAAGGAATTCTTTCAGAGTCGCTTTGAAAAGTGTAGACCGCACAATAACTGTGCGGCTGCAGAAGATGAAGATCAGAGAGTTCGAGGTTTGATTCCATCAAGAGGTGCGGACCGCATATAATTGTGCAGTCGCATAACTCAAAAGTGCGTCCGCACTCAGAATTGTGCGGTGCGCAGAACTTAAGAAGTGCGACCGCAATTTAGAATTTTGATGAACCAAAGGGTCATCTTATGAATTAAAACCCTATTTTGGGATCATTAGCCTTAAAAAAATTAATTTTTAATTACCTCGATTTGTGTGAACAATCCGGACGCGATACCGGAAAGCTTTTATGTGAAAATATATGAAATAATAAATTTTGAGAGTTAAATTTGATTTTAGTTAACTTTGGTCAACATTTTGAGTAAACAGACCCGAATCTGTATTCCGACAATCCCGGGAGGTCCACGGTAAAATATGGGACTTGGGCGTATGCCCGAAATGGAATTCCGAGGTCCCTAGCCTTAGAAATCAATTTTTGAAGAAAATTGTTTTGTTGGATTATTAAGTAAATAAAGAAATGAATTAATGTGTGAAATCATTAGTATTGAGCCCGTATTTTTGTTCTGGAGCCCGGTACAAGTTTTTTATGATATTTAAGTTCTATATGTGAGATTTGGTGAGAATCAAAGTTGATTTGACGGGATTCAGACGTTCGGTTGAGAAATTGTGAAAATGAAGTGTTCTTGAGGAAAATCATGAGTTTGAGAATAAATTCGTAGTTTTTGATGTTATTTTGATGATTTGGTCGCACGATCAAGTTCGTATGATGTTTTTCAACTTGAGTGCATGTTTGGTTTGGATCCCCGAGGGCTCAGGTGAGTTTCGGATAGGCCACAGAGTGATTAGAACGTAAGAAAACTCAGCTGCGCATCTGGTGTTTTGCACAGGCCTCTGATCTCGCAAATGCAAGATCACGCTTCGCAAATGCGAAGTCTGCTGGCCTAGGAAATGCGATGATATTGTCGCAAATGTGAAGAAGGCTTGGGAAGGCCAACCTCACAAATGCGAACCTTTGGTTGGAATTTGCGAAGGCCCCAGATTTCGTAAATGCGACATATATGTTGCAAATGCGAAGGCAGCATGATTTCAAAGGGTTCGCAATTGAGAACCCCTGATTGCAATTGTGATAACTGCAGCCTGTTAAGTCAGCTTTTTGACGGGATTTACACCCATTTTTCAATTCTCTCAAACCCTAAACTTCCATAGACGATTTTCCTAAGATCCATACTTTTTCAAATCATTGGTAAGTGATATCTAACTAATTACTTTCAATCCTTAACAACTTTTTACAAGATTTCATCATAGAATCTAGAGTTTTCATGGAAAAAATTGGGATTTTTGGGTAGAACTTAAGAACTTTGAAATTTGGGAATTCAGACCTCGAATTAAGGTCGGATTGCGAAACCAAATATCCGGGCTCGGGGGAGAATGGGTAAACGGGTTTTGGTTCGAACCTCGAGTTTAGACCAAGCGGGTGCGGGGTCAATTTTTGCCTTTTGATAGGAAAAACATAGGAAAACCATGATTTTTCATTAAAGTTAATGCCTTTAGCAACAAATAATGATATTGAACCAATTGTGATTAGATTCGAGCGGGTTAGAGGAAAATTCTAAAGGAAAAGCTGTGCTTGAGCAGTGAATTGCTTGTGAGATCGAGGTAAGTGTTTGGTTTAACCTTGGCTTGAGGGAATAGGAATACCCAACTTAAATGATATGTGAATTTTCATGTGTGTGGTGTATAGGTGAGGTGACGAGTATCTATGCACCACCAAACTATCTGTTGAACATGATCCCTTTCCTGTTCCCAATTTGTTTGATTCCTGGCTTACTTGTTTTCATGATTTTGATGCCTCCATGTCCACTTGTTTTCGTCAACTTGTTAAATATTGTTTCACGTATTTGGAAGTGTTAGTTGATCCATTGGCATCATTGTGGTATAAAAAGGGTTGAGCTGATTGACAGCGTTTTACGATACACACGGTTGGTTTCATTGTAAAATGATAATTGATGAAGTTCATGAATAGTACAACTTTCTGCTTGCAATTGTTGAGACATAAATATTATGAAAGGCTTTGGCCTAAATTGTGAAATATTTTATAAATAAAGAGATGTGATTTTCTGGTGGAAGCAGGTTGCACGCCGCAATGAGGAGTAATGAGGGAGGACATGTGGTATAGGGTTGCACGCTGCAACAAGAGAAATAAGGGTGATAAATATAGGGAGGAGCAATAAGGGTGGACAGGTGGGAGCGGGTTGCACACCACAACAAGGAGCAATAAGGGAGGTGTTGAATCAAGTCACTGCATGATTTTGAAGATTGACAAATGCCAACCTAGTTGAACCAGGTCCATCAGGGCAAACATAGTCAAACAGACCCATTGGCACGAGAAACATCCATTCACAAGAGATAAACATTAACTGTGAACTAAGAGGTTATATCCTAAGCGAAAAGGTTGCAAATTGATAAGAAGATGGAGTTCGATTTCAGGTAGGACAGAATCGAGATCAAGGAAGTTAAGATAAACTCAAACTCTTCCACCAAGGAAGAGTTGTATTAGAATTGAACAACAACGTCTCAACTACTGACTGTATTAAATGTTGAAGCATTTCTGCTGAAGAAATAACGCACAAACACAGAAGTGAAACAAGAACTGAAAGAAAAATTACCAAAGCAATTTGGCAAGCAGAATCCTTGTGCGACACAAAAGCTACTTGAACGATCTAGAAGAACCAATTCCATCTGTTGTCTTTTAGTCTAGTTCATTCGTAGTAGGTGATTACATATTGTATATTTCAGCTTTATCTAGAAGCATTTGAAATAGGTACACACTGTTAAAGTTAGAGTTAACTTGAAGTTTGTCGCAAATAGCTAGAGGCTAGTTTGCCACAAAGGGATTAGAGTTAGTCCTTAGGTTTATAAAAGAGTTTATTTTGTAGATGCTGTTTGGCTCGTTGATATAGTGAAGAGTTTGGAAAAATCCTACTGGGAAGTATGTCGTGGTTTTTTCACCTTTGAGCCAGGTGTTTTCCACATAAAAATTGCTGTGTTCTTTAAATTCTGCAATTACTTTTCTGCAAACTGTAGAAGTTGGAACATCAAAAAGAACCAAGTTCTTCTATAGAGACTGCACTCGAAAATTGGACACCACACAAATTACCCCCCCTCTTGTGTGGTATTGGCGTATAAAATATCAATTGGTATCAGAGCGAGTTATCCTTGAAAAATCTAACACCTTGGTAAGGATCAAAATGAGTGCACCACCTGGAATCTGGGAGGGTCAATCAACTGCAAGGCCACCACTCTTTAATGGCCAGTATTACTCCTGGTGGAAGAACATGATTAAGGATTACTTGATTGGAGAAGACTATGAACTTTGGGACATAGTCACTGATAGTCCTCTAGCCACCATGAAGAAGACTGCTGAAGGAGACGATGTACCAAAAACTAGAGCTGACTGCACTGCTGAGGATCTGAAGAAATGGGAGAAAAATGCTAAGTCCAAAAAGTGGCTAGTTTGTGGACTAGGTCCAGACGAGTATAGTAGGATTCAAAGCTGCACCACTGCCAAAGAAATCTGGGATACCTTACAAGTAGCTCACGAAGGAACACCTCAAGTGAAAATATCAAGAGGTACTCTACTATACTCTCAGTATGAAAACTTTACTATGAAAGAAGGAGAGACGATTCAAGAAATGCACACAAGGTTCACAACTCTGACCAATGAACTTAAGTCTCTTGGTAGAGTCATTCTTGAAGAGGAAAGGGTAGAGAAGATCCTGACAAGGGTCTTACCAATTTGCTGGAAAAGTAAAATCACTGCTATCCAGGAATCTAAAAATATGGTAACCCTCAGATTGGACGAGCTAATTGGAAACCTTACTGCCTATGAGATTAGAAGGCAAACAATGAAAATGGATGCTACAAAGAAGGAAAGGAGTCTAGCACTGAGAATTACCGAGGAAGCAGATCTGGAGGAAGATGAGATGGCCATGATTACGAAAGATTTCAGAAACTTTCTCATAAGGAAGAAGGGCATCTCTAGAGGTTGAAACTACAACAAAGCAAAAGCTCCAGAAAGACCAACCAACGAGGGATCTTACAAGTGTGGAAAGACTGATCACCATATCAAGAACTGCCCTCAGTGGGAAGTGGAATGGAAAATGGAGAGGTTTGAAAGAAGGAACAGGAATAAGGAACTATTCCAACCCAAGAAAACCACAACAAAAGCTATGGTTGCTGCTTGGGGGGAAAACTCAGATGAAGAATCAGAAGATGGTGAGAATGAAGAACATGCGCTCATGGCAATTGGCGAATCTGATGAGGAATCATATGAAGAACCAGATATAAGTATATCCCATCTCAAAAACAAAATAAAGTTCCTATCTAAAGAAAAACTTTCTGAGTTGCTACTTGATTTCATGGATGATTTCGAAGAAACAACCAAAAAGAAAGAACAACTCTCTAAAGAGTGTGAAATGCTATAAGCAAAATTCATGAACCTGGATATCAGAGTAAGTGAATCTGAAAAGAAAAACACTGTCTTGATGAACCAGGTTCATCCACTCGAAACTAAGATTCTAGAGCTAAAATTTGAAAATTTAAAATTAAAGCTAGGAACTAGTAAAAATATTGTTGATCATTATTATATCATGTTAGAAGAAAATGTGGGAAAACTAAAAGATAAGATGTATACTAAGGATGAACAGATAAGGACACTTAAAGAAGAACTTGGTAAAGTCAAACATGAATTAGATCGAGCTTGTAAATGGAATAAATCCTCTGATGCCTTGACATGGCTTCAAGAAAATCATAGTAGTAATTGTAGAGGAATTGGCTTTGGGAGTAAATTGCCCAAGTGGGATCCCAAAAGTAAGTATCTCACTCTCTCTGAGAATAAAATTTGCACCCACTGTGGTAAGACTGGTCATTACAAAATTGAGTGTACTGCAAAAGAGCAGGCCAGTCGAAGAAATGAGAGCTTTGTTAAAAGAAAAAATTGGTTACCAAATTGGGCAAAAAAAAGCTTAAGTCATCCTTTCTCTCATAGAAAAGGACCCAAACTAGTTTGGGTTCTTAAGACTAACCCCTGATTTATTTTTGTAGGTTCAAGTGAGAGGAAGCAGCCAAATTTGGTACTTGGATAGTGGCTGCTCAAAACATATGACAGGGAATAAGAAATAGTTCCTTTCACTTGAAAACCTCAAAGGGGGAAATGTCTCCTTTGGAAATGGAACGAAAGGTGAAATATCGGGGTTGGTAAGGTAGGTAAGGATGACACACGTTCCATTGAACATGTGTACCTGATAGATGGCTTGAATTATAGCCTGATCAGTATGTCACAATTGTGTGGCAGAGCTAACCTAGTTGCTTTCATTTCCACAAAATGTTTTATGATTAACCTGCTTACTGACAATATTGTTTTGCAGGGAAAAAGAATGAATAACATCTATGTCATAGACTTGTCCACACTATCAGAAAAGGAACTCACTTGCTTAAGTGTGTTGGACAGTGATCCCCTCCTTTGGCACAAAAGACTTGGTCACGCAAGTCTAAATCAGCTCAACAAATTAGTCTCTAAGGACTTAGTGGTAGGGATTCCTAACATTAAGTTCAAGGAAGACAAAGTTTGTGAGGCATGTGCAAGGGGGAAGCAAGTAAGATCCTCTTTCAAAAGCAAGAAAATGGTTAGTACCACCAAGACGTTGGAACTGGTTCATATGGACTTATGTGGTCCTATGAGAACGCTGATCAGAGGTGGTTGTTTAACCAAAGAATTAGACCCTTTGACTAAAGCTTATTTTTAAGATGAATACGGGTTACTGATAATCAAGGTAATGGAGAAAAATGAATAAAAGACAATATTGTAGAAATATAGAAAATCGAAGTTGATTGTATTCGAGAATCAGATGCCTTTACAAGCTGTATTCCCCTCCCTTATATAGGAGATTCTTATAACGTACGAATCTTTCTATGGTTACTCATTAATGACTAATTATGACATTAATGAGGCGTTACGAAGGATAACGGTAATTAGGGTTCGGTTACATAACGTTCGAGTAATCAATTATGGGTCCTTGAATCTGCGCGTAGCTTTGTCTAGATTCATTCTGACCGTGCCTCTCTCCCGTTTTGATCAAGTTGAGTTTCCCGTGGCTGATAAGTTCGTGGGTTTACTGAACCGTGCCTCTTTGTACCCTACCTCTTCAAAGAATGACATCCAGCTGTCGTGTTTTCCTATGTCCATGTGACTGGCTGAGTTGTCAAAAGCTGGCTTACGTGTGAAACTCTTTTTTACCAATACAGATAGTCCCCCACTTACCATATATTTAACGATTAATATTTGGTAAGTGGATATTCATTTATGGCGGGAATATTTTGCCGCCGCTTTTCCTTGAATCATTGTATCCTTCTCTGCACCATAGCCGTCGTTTGTAACTTCCATTTAATGCTCATACCACGTGTCCTTATCGGATTGGTTCTGCATTTAATCGGCACCTTTTAGGGCTTTTTGCGGCTGTGCCAGTCTCGAAGTGACATCTTCAATTATGACTTTTCATCATTATTTTCCTTTTTCTTCATGTTTGATGATTGTCTTCAAGTATAAATACATGTATTCTTTTCTTTGCTTCCACGAAATACTTTTTTGACTTTGTCTTTTGTAAAGAACTTTCTTCTTCGTCTTTGTAAACATGTCTTCTTCAAACCAACCTCAAAGAGTAATAGATCTTGAAATTTTAACGCCATCTTCTACTCCGACTAGGAGTCGGAGGGGTGGTAGACTTAGAAGTCTAGGATCCATTTATTCAAGGGGCTCCTCTTCTTCTCAGATAGTTCCTCCTCCTTCCACTAGATCTCCAGTTTCTCCGAGATTTAGGGTTTCTCGGTCTTTGTCTAGAGGTAGAGGCTAACGCCTTCGTGAGCCTGTAGTTGATGAAATTGTCCCTGCTGAGTTTGTTTTTGCTAGGGATAGTCAAGTTCTTGTAGATCAATCTTCTTCTCTTGATAGTGTCGAAAGATATCCAACCCTTATAACTGAGGGTCAGATTTCCCTTGTTCGTAGGGAATGCTTTTGGAGGTATGACTTTACTGTCTATATTCCGAATAGTAACCAAATAATAACGTCTTACAAGATGGGATATTCTTTTGTTTATACGTATCCTTTCCCTTTAGGGTTTAGACCGCCCATTGACCCAGTTATAATTGAATTTTTCCATTTTTTCAGTATCTGCTTATGACAAGTTGGCCCGCTTGTGTGGCGAGTGGTCGCATGTCTTAGGAGTTTGGCTTCTTTAGCCTCGGTTCCTTTTACCTTCAACCATATTATTCACCTCTACTCTCCTACCTTATTTCGTGAAGGGGTTTTTACTCTGACTGCTAGAAGCAAAAGAGTGCTGGTAACCCCTGGAGATGATAAGGATAGGGGTTGGTACCTCCGGTATGTTGTTGTACCCACTGTTGGTTTAGTGGGTGAAGAAAATCTTCCCTTCCCTGAGAAGTGGAATCACGCACGTGAGTATGCTTTAGCTCACATTTACTTTTTCTTGTTTTGACTTGAGATGTTTTATTAACACCGTGTCTGTTTTTTCTTCTCTCAGCAATCATGAATACTGTTGAGAATGTCTCCGGTATTCGTGATTGGGTAGAAAAATTGTTGTCTGTTGCTCCTTCAGAAGAAAGATCTTGGAAGTACCTCGCTGGGAGGTATGGTTGGCAAGTAAAGACCCACGGTAAGTGAAGCTCTTGTTCTTGCTTCTTTCCTTACTCGAGTCTCTTTTTTTGTCGTTTAACTTTTTTCTCTTTTTAATAAGGTTCTCTGCTCGTGGGGTGTCTGCTTCATCTATCCTGAAGTTGTCTTTTGCTCAAGCCCAGGGAATTATTGTTGGTTAATCTTACTCGAAGAGGAAGATTAGTGAGTCTCGTTCCGTAGAAGAAGAAGAGAGTGCTTTAGTGCACAGGCTACAGAGAAGGCGAATGGTTTTAGATGATGAGCTTACAGCCTTAACCTTGCCTTCCGTGTCTGTGATTGAGCCCCCTGTCCTTGATGATGTTTCACATTCCCCTATTTATGAGGGTGTTGATCTTGATCCATACGACGTCCTTTGGCTGCTGTCTTTCCTGCTTCTTTGAGAAAAGCTGTTTCTTCTGTTCCTTTGGCTATTTCAACTTCTGCTGTTGCTTTGCCTGTAACTTCTTCAACTCTTCAACTCTTCAACTCTCTGTGCCTGCTTCTTTGCCCGTGGCTTCTCCATCTCCTCAACCTTCCATGCTTGTTGCTGTTCCATCTCTGCCTACTTCCATGCCATCTGTTAGGGAAGTAGGGTCTTCCAGCAGAGAGATGCGACAGGTGGTAATAGAGGTTCCAACTTAGGGGAATCTTTTCAATAAAACGGGTGAGCCCGAAGTGTGGCTCAAGCCTTTGATAGGTCCATCTGAGAAAGAAAATCTAGCCAGCCACGGTGCTCTTACATGGGCTAATGAGGCCGTGCATACTTCTTTGAAGGTATGATGCAAGTTATCCTCTTTCACTTTCGTATATGACATTTACTATATCTGACTGGTTTATTTCTTGAAGATTAACCTTATAGGCATGGAGCTTATGAAGAGGATTTCAAACACGGACCAAGAGACAAGAGAGTTGCAGGCCGATGTTGATAATTGGAGAGCACAGTATGATAGCTTAAGGGTTGCCATGGATGCTTTAGAAGAGGAAAGGAGTACCTTGAAGCGGCAGATGAGACTCATGGCAGCAAAATTGGCAGTGGATAGGGCTTTTTGGAGCAGCTGTCCCATGCCTCAGAGAAGACTAGAGACTTGAAGAACTTGTTGGGGCAGAAGGAGGAATACTCAGGCGAGCTCGTGCAATCACTCACTCGTACTCAAGAAGACATTCGTAGGGCTTTAGACAAAGCTCAAACTTAGATGAGTCGATTGTTCAATTAAGGGCCACCCATGAAGCTGCGGAAGCGGAGAAGGACGGATTGAGAGCTGATCTTCAAGTATGGGCAAAGGATTATGAAAATTTGGAAGAGGTGGCTGCTGTCGATGTGAGCTGGGCGTATATGAATTCTCGCCTTGACACATTGATGAAAATGAATCAAGAGGGTTTTAACCTTACTGCTGAAATAGCCAAAACTAAGGAAGCCATGAAGAAGGCTCAACAAGGTCATAACCTTTCTTCACCTGATGGTGAGATTCCAGCCGCTCATGCCTCTTCATCTCCAGTTTCTCCCGCTCCTTCTGCCACTGAAGTCAACCCCTTTCTTGAAAAGATTTAGTTGGTTTATCCCTTTTTTTTCTTTTTCTTTATATCAATTGGTGGTTACCCCCAGTCCCATCGGGAGTAAATTTGGATTTCCTTTAAGCCCCCAAATGAAAACTTAGGGGCACTATAATGTATATAAAATTTTTATACGGCTAAGTATAAGTTAATACTTAGTTTTAGCCGTTTTAATATATAAATGTTAGTTCGACTTTGTTGAGTTTCTGTTTCACTCTTTAAGTCTTTTGCATGCTTTATTTTTTGAGGTTTTAGTATTACCTTCAAGTTTTGCATGGGGAATTCTTTAGACTACTCGTACCTTTTTTGTAATAGGAACGATGTCATATCAAATGTGTGCCTTTTTGTAGTAGGCATAGTTTATGGAAGATGGCCCTTTATAATTTACATGAAGAAGACGTCTCAACTTCATGATAATGGAATAGAGTGATTGGAATTTTACACATGTTTAAGAATGTTTCCAAGGAAAGTTTTTTGTTTGAACTTCCATGACATTTTACGTGTGTTTGGTTATCGTCTAAAACTCATGTTTGCAACTGTTTTTGTTTAACAAATTTGATATACTCTTGTATTTTGTAACTGTTTTTCATAGGTAACAGTTTTTCGATACTAATACAAGGAAACAACTGTTTTTTTACTAGTAACAGTTTTTATAAAGATTGGGGTTTTTACCCGCAACTGTTTTGGAAACAGTTTTCTAATAAGTACGAGGGAAATATTTTCGTATTCGTAACTGTTTTTATTTGATAACAGTTTCTTGAACAAATACAAGAGTTTAGATCTATCATCCATAACTATTTTATTCGAGAACAGTTTTTTGAATGAGTACATTGATGATGATCGTTTACCCCTAACTGTTTTTGTTACAACAACTTTGAATAAGTATAAAGATGTACATTTATTTATCGTGACTAATATTTTTCCTTTCAACCTGAATATGTTCGAAGGTTTTTGCTTTTTGCATTAGGCTTTGTATTTGGATGACTCTTTTGGTTTCTTTCGATTCTGCTCGTGTCACTTGTCTCGTTGGGTAGATGGGTCTTCAGGATTGAGCTTTTGACTTTTTGATAGTCTTATTTGCTTCCTCTTAGCCTTCCATACTGTATAGTTACCCAAGTGTTTGAGCTTTGAAGAATGAAATCTCGAGCACTTGATTATTCCTTTCTTGTGGTCCTTTTCCTGAAAAGGAAAAATATTCCGGACTTGAAGGTATATAGTTTTTTAGATGATGAATGCTTAACCCTTTTAAAAATTCCATCAGAAAGTGTAACCCTAGATCGGGAATTGTGTTATTTCCTCGCATCTTTGTGGGTCTAATATCATCATATGGTGATGGGTTAGCTTTGTGCCTATCATCTAATAAAGTTAGTAAAATTTTATGTTCAAAATAAAATCGAACGTGTGATACCTGACGGGGGGTATTCTTTTCTTTTAGAAGTAATATTTCTTTAGATGGATGGCGTTCCAGCTTGTTGGTAGAACTTTGCCGTCCATAGCTTTCAACTCATAGGCGCCTTTCCCAGCTATGCCTCGGATTTTGTAAGGTCCTCCTAGTTTGGATTTAGCTTTCCTGCACCTGCTTCTTTCGTTGATTGAAAGACTTTTTTGAGGAAGAAGTCCACAATATTAAAGTATCTGAGATGAGATTTACGGTTGTAATAACGCTCTATGATTTATTTTTGAGCTGCCATCCGTATCAATACTGCTTCTCTTCGTGGTTCGAGCAGGTCCAGGTTGTTCCTTAATTCGTCGTCGTTTTCACCTTCCATGGCTGTTGAGAACCTTATGCTTGGTTTGCCAATCTCCACAGGTATTAAGGCTTCTGAGCCATAAACAAGTGCGAATGGAGGTTCTCCCGTGGCTATCTTTGAAGTTGTTCTGTATGCCCATAGTACCGCTGGTAACTCATCAGGCCAGTTTCCTTTGGCTTTATCCAGCCTCTTCTTTAGATTGTTGATGATGACCTTATTCGTTGACTCCGCTTGACCATTAGCCACGAGTTGGTACGGCGTTGAAGTGATCCGTTTGATTTTCCAACTTTCGAAGAATTCTGTGATTTGCGAGCCTATGAATTGTGGGCCATTATCACACACGATTTCCTTTGGTATTCCAAAGCGGCATATTATGTTTC
>ML345351.1:0-25976 GCA_005239505.1 Nicotiana paniculata
GCTTAGCGATCCTGCAAGATATAGGCGACTGGTTGGTAAACTAAATTATCTCACAGTGACCACACCTGACATTTCCTTTCTGTGAGTGTTGTAAGTCAGTTTATGAATTCTCCGTGTGATACCACTGAGATGCAGTTGTCCGCATTCGTAAAATCGGCTCCATGCAAAGGGTTATTGTTTGAGGATCGAGGTCATGAGCATATCGTTGGTTACTCAGATGCTGATTGGGCAGGATCACCTTCTGACAGACGTTCTACGTCTGGATATTGTGTTTTAGTAGGAGGCAATTTGGTGTCTTGGAAGAGCAAGAAACAAAATGTAGTTGCTCGATCTAGTGCAGAAGCAGAATATCGNTTGTCCTTCATATTGCATCAAATCCGGTGTTCCATGAGAGGACTAAACACATTGAGATTGATTGTCACTTCATTAGAGAAAAGATACTCTCAAGAGATATTGCTACAAGATTTGTGAAGTCGAATGATCCGCTTGCTTATATTTTCACCAAGTCCCTCACTAGCCCTCGTATCAGTTATATATGTAACAAGCTCGGTACATTTGATTTATATGCACCAGTTTGAGGGGGAGTGTTAGTTTAGTAGTCAAATAGGAGTAAATAACCTTAACCGTAATCCTATATGTATTAGGAGTAGGACATGTATTATCTATATATAGGGCTCATTGTATCATTGTATGGTGTGAATAATATATTATTTTCTCCCGTGCTTTCTCACAATTACAATTTATTAACTTCCAAATATTTTAAAGTCGAGAGGATGCTAACATTTTGATTCCTAGAAAATAAAGGATGAAGAAGATTAATTTTTATTGTCACAATGAGTTAGGTGAATATATAAATATTTACGTATTCTTGGCTGGCAAATCACTAATCTAGCTTACAATCTGTAGTTTAGCAGCTCACATGGTTATTCTATCACAGGCTTACAAGAGAGTTGGGAGTATGATGCATAATGGAGATAATGGCCGTGGTGTCATTGGTGTTATTGATGTCACAAATCTAATGGTGAACATTCCTTCTATTTGTTGTCTGATACTTCATATACTGTTTTGTTCTTTTCTTCCTCTTCTGGTTTTTCTTTTAGTGTTTCTTTTCCAGTTTTATTGAAGTTAATGATGTTCTGAAATAAATATGCTGCAAATATTTTTGATCTTTATGAGTTGAAATCATACCATTTAGCTCACAAATATGAGCGATGTTTTTGTTTTCACCTAAAATTACTTGGAATAGCATTACAATCATAAAGTTGTGTGTCTTAGACAATTTTTTTCATAATAAAATTATAGCGGTGTGCTATATTATTTTATGGTCATCCCTTCAAGCGTGTTTGAGTTAGTATTTTTGTTAGTCTATATAGTTTTTGTGGGCCTTTAACTTTTTAGAAAGTCGCACTTAAGCCATGTTGAAAATGAGGGAGATTTGCGACATTTATTGAGTTTGAGACGTGAGACATTTTTGCCTCTTTCAAATTAAGTGCTTGAAACTTGAACTATGAACTTTATATACCCTACTTATTTAACTTCCCGCGAAAGCTAATCTAATTATTTTTAGATTTAAATCCGCCTGCATGTAATTCTGTATTACTGATGGTCAATTCAGTTACTTTTACATTTTAAAAATTTGAAAAATGTAAGTTAAGAAATTATGAAGATGACACGGTGGTAATTGTTGGTGACTTGGAGTAATTAAACTTTGAGCAAGTGAAAGGTTTGAGAAATTACTGGCCAGAGAAAAGGACAAAAGGCAAACAAATCTTACATATGTAGTTACAATGTTAATGATGATCAAACAAAAGATATCTATCTTGAGCTGGAAGATTCTTAGGAGTCACTTGAGATGTTTCTTTTAATAGTTTCTATTGATATGAATTTCCTTGAGAATTAACTTGAGTTTTTGAATGGAATACATGTTTGTCAACAATACAAGGTTACTTTTGCCTATCAACATTTATTCTAGGGTTTCTTGATTATTTGATAATTTTTTTTTTCCTGGTGTAAGAGGAAACATTGATAGTTGAGTAGATTTTTAGGATTCTAAAGTATATTAATGCTTTTGTGTGTGACCTATAGGTCATGGGTTCGACCCGTGGAATTAGCTATTGATGCTTGCATCAGGGTAGGCTGCCTACATTACACTCTTTTGGGGTGCGTCCCTTCCGTGGACCTTGCGTAAATGCGGGATGTTTCGTGCACCGGGCTACCCTTTTTGTCCTTTTATCAATAAATCAAAAATCCTAAATTCCAAACCAGTTGAGGTAGGCTATATGAATCGTTAGCATTCATGACTTTTTGTATGCTGGCTCACAACCTACCGTCACCTTTGTCCTTTATCTGGGTCTGGAATCATCTACACTTTTGCATATAGGCGAAGTTGCCAACTTGATGTATCAATAAAAAAATATGATATTAAAAATATTAGAAAAGGAACTGAATATTTACTCCACTAATGTGTTTCTGGCACAGGCTGAAGATAATGGTCATGTTTGGGTGCACAACAATAAGCAAGGATTCCAGGACTGCGAAGTGTACGCTGAATTGGAGAAGTGGTTGGGTGAAAAATCAGACAGATACTTGGACGAACACGTCGATAAAGTTGAATTGGTACTCCCTCACTATACTGGCTTAGTATGAAATTCATTTCTGGTTCAGCTGAAGCTATTTCTTCCCTCCCCTCTCCCTTCCCGATTCTTGAATATTATAAATGATAAGTAATAATATTTTTTTTAGTTTAATATAATATTGTGTTTTGGAGTATTTCAAAAGCTGACCATGCTCTTCAACTTTCTCATTTGATTTCTCATATTTTATGGGATGACTTCTGCTAAGATATTTGATGAAATATCCAAACTTTTGAAATAAATGTGGGATTCAGTAGAGATGTATTATATAAACAACGGAATTTATTGTGTAGCATCATTGTTCTCCTGTGAAGGCAATTGCTAGTATTCTGTGTCGGCGTCATTTTAATTTAATCGCTTAATGTGTTTCAGTGTTTCTATCCCTTAGTGATGTGTTTCGATCTCAATGTTTGTTTAGCTTCTTGTCAGGTAATAACCCTAAAAAGAAATCCGACTTATTTTGTATCGAGGATGTAATCTAATAACTTAAAACCACCCTGTCAATGAGGACTTATTAAATGAATTCTGTGAGAGTAATTCGTAGGATAAACTAGTTGCGTCGTATTTATGCAATCAACGCAAAATAAGACTTCAAAAAATGGGAAAGTAAAATCATGAGAAGCAATGATAAGCAAGGCAATAGAAAACATTAGAAGAAAAATTATCAGTTCGATGATTCTAGAGTAAGGGTGGTCCAAGGTATCATCACTAATTCACTGTTGTTTTCCCCTTTTGGAGATTGATGAAGTGATTTATCACGTTTTCCATAGCCAACAAGGAGGTTTGTGGCACAAAAATTATTTTAAGAGGTTCATCTGATTAGAAATAAAGCATGAGGAAAACGTTGGAGTGTTTCTGGTAATCTGGTTCACGCCGTTGGAGTGTTTCTGGTAATCTGGTTCACGTGTAATATGTAAACTATTTTAGAATCGGAAATTGATGTCGTTCTTTGAGTACGATTATCCAAACTACTGCCTATATAGGCAGCAGTATGCCTTTACTTTCTTCTCAAGCAGATGCCTTTTTGAAGAAATGCTGTTAATCATCTTCCTTTTTATGATTCCCTTTATGAAATACCAGTGCATTCACAGTACAGCTTTGCCGGCATATCTGAGACCGAACTAAGCATGGAGAAGGGGTCTCCTACATCTCTTTAGTCTTTCTGTAGCCTTTCTATTGCATTTTTAGGTTGTAAAGTTCATGGTTCATTTTTGTCAAAGATGACATTCTCACCAAATTTTAACTATTCCTCTGTTACAGAAGGCGGGTACCGGTGTCTACAAACCTGACCACGAGTGGGTGCAGTGTGACAAATGTAGAAAGTGGAGAATGTTGAGCCATGGCTTCAACAGCAAGAGTTTACCCCTTCAGTGGTAAGAGTCTTTTCTGACTTCCCCCAACTAACTTGAGAAATATGACCTAAATAGAGCTTCTCTAGCGGTGTTGCTAAAAGCTGGCTTTATCGCATAGAGCGATCAAGCAATGTGAAGCGAGGGGTTGTACGTCATGGGTGAATCCATGCTCTTTGGAGAAATGTGCACTTCAAACAATGACGCGCAAAATGATCCAAAGAAAAGGTGGTCGGTTATTTGGATTTCAACTTTGAGGAGTTGGATTAATATCGGCGCTTACCTTCTCACTTTTCACTTCAAGCCCCACGAACCTTGCTACATTTTTGCACTTCACTTTTAAAACTAGTGTCTCTCTAAGAATCTTAACTTGATTTATCCAAAATAAATCCTAGAAGTCTTATCCACAATTGATGTTCTCATATGTCGGGGTCTTTCTCTCACCCCAAGTTCTCTTCTAAAGAATGTTTCCATGTGATCATAATTTTCAGAACTCTTCTGATAGTTTAAAACCCTTGAACAATACAATCAGGTACTTTTGCTCTGTAAATCAAGACTATCGCAGATCTTAAATCCGAGTGGTATCATACGTCTTCTAAAAGTAAATAAAAGTGTTCCCACTCTAACAACTTAACTTTTGAATTAGACAGTTTACACCCTTCAATAGGGTATCAGATGGTATTGGAGTAGGTAGGAGTAGGTAAAAATTTGGCGGTTGAGTCTCATCATCATCCATCAAAAATAATCAAATCTACATGTACGCAAGTGTTTTGCTAACCTAAAATAAATAACTGAAGCTGTACTATGAAGAAATTTAAGTTTGAGAAGTTAACACTAAGGATACCATTTTTTGGAATTAGAAAAATTTGAGAACTCATACTAGCAAATGGTCCCGATCTATGCCAAAATGGCCCGAGTATATTCCAACCAGTGAAATGAAGCTCAACAAGTTTATATCAAGGATCATAAAGTTAGTACTATAGGCTCCACATTTAAAAAATAATAACACTGAAGTCTCAACTCTGTATTCGAGCTCTAAATAAAAGCATGTTCAAGTTGCTAAAGTATGTACAATTTCCGGTATTACAAGATGAAGTCATTCAAACACACTTTAACAGAGACTACTTTTGGACAGATGTTTGCTAGATTCAACATAAACATGACTCTAACTCATCCTAGGAGCCAAGTTAATTGATAGGTACCACGGATTTACATCCATGAGTAATCTGATATAGAGACTGCTTTAGCTCTGAAAAATTAACTCCTCTTTCTCATCGCATAATTATTATCCAGGAATAGAGAATCTGGAATTCACAGATAATATGCTGTTTCACTGATTATACGGCCAAATGTCAAATTTGAAGGATACGTAAAAGGAACTTTATAGAAGAACTGATTTATTGCAAGACGAAGTGTATTATGGTCATGTACTCTGCAGTCAGCTTCTACCTGTTTGCTCAGTATCATTTTAATAGCTAACTCTTTTTTGTTGTTGTTGGTGTCTCTTGTTTTCTCATGTATAATGACTTTTTACCAAGTCCTTTGTCAATTATATTTGCCACACATTCACTAAGTTTGTTCTGTGAATCTTGTTCGACATACTCTAGGTTCTGTTACATGAGACCTTTTAATGGTAAGTGCGAGATACCAGAACATGAAGTTGAACCTGGAGTGATAACAATATCCAGCAAGCGTTTGGGATACTCTCCCACTGAAGATCGCGAAGAGATAAAGGGCAAGTTCTCCAGAAAAGCTGCGGAGACATCAGAAAGTATGACCCTGAAAATTGTTCTCTTCCTTAGTTATTCTGGTTTGCGGCTACAAGTATAATAGTTAAGTTCCTCTTTTGCCTGGTGAAGAGAGGTGTTTGTTAAAGTGGTTTGTGCATAAGTACATAAAGTTTCCAAGTTTAGGTGCAGCTTGGACATATGATTATAGATGGTCATTAGAGTTCTATTGAGAGGGTTGACCCAAGATATCAATGTTATTGGGAAGGTTTGCTGGGTGGGAAATCTGGAATTGATGATTCATTTAAGTTTAGTGTTTTTGTGGTACTCCGAGGTCTATATCCCTTGCCATTACTTGAGGTAAAGTAAACATATCCAGAGCATGTTTAGGAGATGTCATGCTGATGGTTCAGTTTTCGGTGCGAGAAACAAAGAAACCTTTCAGCTATTTAATAGGGTGGAATTTCTTTGATGGTTGTCTCGCCTATACTTTTGCATTAGACGTATGTTAACTGGATCAATATAATTTTCGAGAGATAAATGAGGGTTTTTTACGATACAAGTTCTGGCGTTATCAGTTTTAAGTGATTTATAATGAGTTTTAACTTTCAGTTTGAAGATGTTCCAATTACAGGATAATGATTTTTAGGGCTCGTTGTCTCTTTCTCATATTATGTGCTCATGGTTTCTTATGCAGACATTGGTGAGAACGTTTCAAGTCAAACCATGGAGGACGATCTTGCAAACGACTATTCAGAGAGACGTAAAAGGCTCCGAAGGAGTTGTAGAAAAAGTTAGTATTATTTTGAATCATCTTGTTTCTTCATGTGCAGGTATCTTATGTATATGTTGTCAATATACACAGTGACTTTTTTTGTTGCTACAGCAATATGTTATGATCGGTCGTCAACAAATGTGTTATACGACCGAGCACATATCTTTTTGAGTCCTATTTTCATCTCGTACCAGTAATAGTGCCAAGTGAAGCACAGGTATTCACTTTTAGATCGAATATAGTACAAGTAATTGCTCGGCTGTGACGTAGTACTTAAAAAGTACAGTGATGTGAATCCTTAAGAAAACATAGTAAGGTGAAGAATTGTTGTATGGCCTACAATAATCCCGACTCCCTAATAAGGTTCAAATTCATTTTTGTTCCATTATCCCAATATGAATGATGAAGCGAAGAAGTTTTCTTTTTGAGCACTAAAATTGACGGTAATATTGTTTTAATGAGAATTTGGAATTAAACCCATAACCCACCTGACCCCTTCACTTCCACCCCCAAAGAAGAACAGGAAATTGAATCAATATGCATGAGTTGATTTCAGATAAATTTTGAAGATTTTAACTTTGTTAGGACCACAAATCGGTGAATATTTTAAATGCTTGCACGACTGATAGGAAATATGTGTCGTGTGGACAAAGAAAGGCCTTTTTGGTTGGTGTGTTAGATGTATTTCATTTTCAATTGTCACTGCTTCCAATTTAATCGCACTTTCATCAAAAAAGAGAGTGACCTTTTCGTTAGTGGCTTCATACAGATGGTAATTCCTAGTTGCCCATGACTTTTCCAGACCTATTCTTGTTTGAATACGAATTATTACGATTTTCATACCAAATGGACTGAAAAAATAAGCCGTCATTTCGTGACAATCTAACTATATTAATTGTGATTAACGACACTATCGTATCACCATACAATGTAAAAGGAAAAGTTAAGAGGCCCCCCTTAACAATTATCTTTGTATTTGTCACGACCCATTTCGGGACTCGTGATGGCGCATGTCGTGGAATCAGGCAAGCCACCCATTTTATCTAACTAAATACAAATTCCCATAAAATGCTCCTTTTTAACAAATTCTGAAAAATCAATGATAATAATAATAAATCCAGTATTTTGGGAAAACCAGTTTATAAAATTCGAAAGACCAAATCCTACAATTCTCGGATCCGGTGTCACACAGTCATGAGCTGCTAATACTAAATAAAATCAAAAGAAATGACTAACACAGTCTGAAAAAGCCAACGAAGGCATGATTTCAGGATCGCTGCGGTGTGCAGTCCGACCTCATAACTGTCTCAAAACCAGGCTTCAAGCCTCACTCAGTCAGTGCCTTCCACTCTCACTTAGAATGCTCTAACATATGCAATGCATCCCAAACCAATGATAATATAAAATAAACTAGCAACTTACGAGATTGAGGCATGAAACATATACTATAACAGGACTGAGTATATGAAAGCAATAATCACAGATAGAGACAACAATAATCGACCATTCCGGTCTAAACCCATCGGCGTGAAGCCTTAACATTTATACTTAGCATGTTTTCTATTTCGTTCAAAGTAATTACTACCTTCACAGTACGATATCAATCTGGGATAACCAGTAGACAGTGTCGTGGGATAAGCCAGGCTACAATTATTCAGTGAACGCCCGCATGCCCGTCAGTTGGAAAGTGTGTCACCTTAATTAACAGCAAATATCAAATAGTTTGGGGTTTCGAACCCTCAGTTCCAAGTTTGGAAGCGTTACTTAACTCAAAACCGGCTAATACACTACTCTGCAATGCCCTTGCCTCTAAATTCGGCCTCCGAGTGCCCCAAATCTACCAAGTTCAGATTTTTATCATCAATATATGCTTAAGGTACAATTACCAATTGAAAATATCAAAATTCACATAAAAATCCGAAACCGGTCAAAATCCGACCCCTGGGCCCACGTCCCGAAATCCAAAAACTTTTATACCAAACTGTTCTTCGTCGTCTCACGAGTCCGTACATATAAAGAACACTAAATTCGGAGTCGAAATGACCCGTCAAATCACCAATTTAAATATTCTAACTCCCAAGCCCTAATCACCCAAATTTCCACTGATTTTTTCCTACTTTCCACCATAATTTCGACCTTTAATCACATGTAAATGAGTTTAGAGTCAAAAGATATTACCGTGGTGAAGAACTCTCGAATTTCCTCTTCAAAACCCTTCAAAAACTTCAAACCCGGATGAAATATTGAGAAAGATGGCTAAAATTCGCGAAGGCTGATTTTTATACCTTCTGTCCAGTGATTCTCGCACCTGCGATCACTTACTCGCACCTGCGAACCTTCCGCACCTGCGATCTCCCCTGGGATCTCACAATTTCTGAACCTGCGATACACATTCCGCACCTGCGAACCTCTCCTACACAGTCAGAACTTCGCACCTGCGACTTCCCCTTCCGCTCCTGCGTAATCTCACCTGCGACTCCCCTTCCACAGGTGCGAAAACACCAGCAAACCAGCACAACAGATTTCCAAAAAAAATCACTCCAACTTCCCGTCAACCATCCGAAATCAATCCCGAGCCCCTCGGGACCCCAACCAAACATACCAACACACCCCATAGCATTATTCCAACTTAGTCGATCCCTCGAAACACCAAAAACAACACGAAAACACCAAATTTTCATCAAATTCAAGCCTAAGAACTTTGAAACTTCTAAAATTCGCCAACTACGCCGAAACCAACCAAAACACCTCCGATTTACCTGAAATTTTGCAGACATTTCCAAAATGTCATTGTTCCAACTTCCGGAATTCCATTCTGACCTCGATGGCCTATTTTCCACTGCTGACCGGAAATTTCCAAAAACTAACTTTCGCCAATTCAAGTCTAATTCTACATCGGACATCACAAAAATATTCCGAACACACTCTTAAGTCCCAAATCACCTCCCGAAGCTATCCGAGCCATAAAATTCGCATTCCGAGGTCACTTCCCAATAAGTCAACTCTCAATTGACTTTTCCCATTATAAGGTTATCTTTTAAAGACTAAGTTACTGAATTCTCATTTAACCATTCCGATTTCAAGCCTATCGACTCTAACACATCAATAATAGAATAACCAATCCATGACAAGTCAATGACAACAATAAAAATGCAATTTCTACGTAACAACAGACCGGGTCGTTACATTCTCCCCCACTTAAACATACGTTCGTCCTCGAACGTGCCTAGAGTTGTTCCAACACCACCAAAATTGTTGTGTAACCTTCCATGCACCTATTAGGAGGTGATCCCGGTCACCTTACCCCATCTACGTTCGATAACACAACATAACTGAAATTTCATTATCAAATCCTGACCCATAGACCTTAAAACCAAGTTTTCACTTCTGAAATAATTTACAAGTTCAAAGTTCCACGACTATAAGCTGAAATACTCTGAACACGTTGTATCAAACCATATCCATAACCCAAGATGAAATCACATAATATACCGCGTGGCTCAACCACTCATAGCGATAATTCCTAACCACAACATATGTTCAAACAACTCAATACCAGTACATACCATCTTATCAAACCATGCCTTGTTCTATAACTTCCATATACTGCCGATGATGAAAGAAACATGTATAACCCAGTAACCATTCGCCCGATCAGTATCGATACCATCCAGAGCCGTAACTTGTGCACTCAATAACCACATACCAAGATTTCAATTCATTAAATAAAGAAGACTCGCACGAGAGGGCTATCCTTCCACTAACGCTTACCATTACCACATCATACTAAAAGCCTGATACATATCGTGAAACCATATCACACAAATCCGGCACCAAGGATCATACCTCTACCTAACCAAGCTGCAAAACGTGATCCCATCCAACCGCTGGACCACATGCCACACTCCAAACCATCTTGCTCAAAATCAATAACCATGCGAAATTCGACATCAATTACTCAAAGTGCATTGCCATAATCACGGGAAATCGGGACGATACCGTGCCACCCGAATCAGAAAGAACATAACCAACACGTCTCAATCCCGTAACACCCAATCACTTACCTTACTCAAATCTCGCTATACAGCCCCAATAAGACTGCATCATATGCACATATATAACCGACAATCACAACTCCTCGAACACTGAAAGGTAACTCATAGATCACTCCAAGACACGAATAAGCTCAATGACAATCTAATGGTACATCCCTCAACGATAGCATTTCGGAGTCAACAATTCCGACTCGGTGCATACCACACACCCATACCGGCCTACCAATAACTCTAAGTCAACTCTGGTCACCCACAACAGGTAGATAACTCTTCGAACGTTCATAATGACTGAATCATGACATATACTAACACCTGACTAGCTTTGCTCGCATCCTCGTAGTTCACACTACAAAAATAGTCTGTCCATGAAAACTCCCAGTCTCCAAATCCATGAGGCGCACCAATTACCATATCTGATCCCACTTCCACCGCTCAAATGTATACACGCCCCTAATACTTTATCATTCCGCGAGGGATACCCCCATAATTCCTCTGTGTCACCAAGAAACCTTGAATATTAGCAGTCAATCCAACAAAAGAGCGTCGTAACACCAATGAAGCACCCTATTTAAACACATTGCTTTGAACACATTGTCCTTTATGAATGTATACTCTCACCCAGCCACCCAATAGTGGTATTCTTTACCTAATCATCTGAAACTTCCAGTTCTGACCTTCCTTCCAAAAAATGAACTGTGACCTCACATATGCCACTCTCCACCATACACAAAATACCGCATACGCCATGCAATCCTATGATAGATATGAGAACTTCATGCTCCTTTACTAGCCACAACAACTACGCACCGAACTAGCCAAGAACTTTCCATTCGATCTCATCTAGAAGCAAAATCACTATACATCACCTAGCCCTCACGCCCGTAGAAATATACATCTCCAACCGTGGTAGAAACCATCAAGAACTCTCGAATTACACTTGTATAACACAAAACCGTCAAGACTGAATCCTTCTAACTCAACCAATCTACGCATGCCACCAAATTCCAAGAGAATTGATAATAAACACCTGTAACAACTCATTACCTTATAAACACCCAAAGAACTAACTGTATCCCTTATCATCCCGATCCGACCTACTACCAAGTTGTCCTATTTATTCAAGTTCCTTCTCACTTACCTTCGAATTGATACTTCTTCTTGCCATAACACCACAATCCTCAATCCCGACTCACCGCACGAAACCCGAGCATAAAAATATACCCTTTAAGGCTCATAGGCCGCTGAATACTCCCTCAATTTATCCCCAAATGCACCACATTAGAAATACTTACCTTGAAGAGACTTTTTACGAATTTAAAGTCATTACCTTCACTTCCTGATACTGATGGATAGAATCCATGATAATGCAAATACACCACAAGCCTAGACACCTTTCCCGTATATCTCAATTCTAGCCCTTCTCACACCTTGAAGATCCTCGATCGCTACATATAACCTTGAACTCGTCTGAACCATTCTCGAACGCCATTTACTCTACGAAATTTCAATTACACTAACCAAGTAAACAGAACGACCTGACCCCGCTTGCAATCCACATACTAGGAAAGTAATCCACACCTTTGAAGCAACAAGCACGCTCATACATTGCACACTCTACACTCATCTGACCACATAGATACCTTCGTTGGACACCATGTGTCCCTAGAATGCTACTGAACTATGCCATAAATTCACACTTGGAGAACTTCGCACAAAGCTTCTCCTCCCTATACCCTTGTAATACCATCATCAAATGTCGAGTATGATATCCCTGGCTACAAGAGTACGACAAGATGCCATCAATAAATACAATAACAAAGGAGTTATAACACGGTTGAACACACCGTCAATAAAATACATAAACGTTGTTGGGGCATTTGTCAACCCAAAAGACATCACCAGGAACTCATAACACAATAGAAAAATCTACTTCACTCCACAACTAAACCACACGAGAGGTCCTTCAATACACTCACAACTCGAGGCCGTATCCTGACTTAATATAGACGTCACATACTTAATTGTCCTTGCCACATTTCCCGCTAGTCCATTCTTGTCACAATCAAACGACCTGAACACATCTAACTATCAATCAAACTCACCACGTAGTCATCTAGTTACAAAGTTCCATTTATAAGGACACCGATGGACATATAAGTCCCCAATACCAATGCTCACACAAATAAAATCTCGGCGCTCAAGCTACAGACAAAAATCCGGCCTCAAGTCCTCCAGACTGGGCCCAAACACGCTAAAATCACATCCCATTCATGGAAGTCACAAACCATCGGTGCACGGCTGATACCGAGCGCTCACGTGCGCGTTTGAATACATGAAAGGAGTTCAAAGAATTACGCTTCAGGTTGAATCAATGGATTCGCACGACAAGAGGTCAAGAATGTGAGATTTTTTTCCTAAAGGTTCTGCAGCCTCTCGAAGATAAGTACAGACGTCTCCGTACCGATCCACAAGACTCTACTAAACCTGCTCATGACTGGTGAGACCTATTTAACCTAGCGTTCTGATACCAACTTGTCACGATCCATTTACGGAGTCGTGATGGCGCCTATCGTGGAACAGGGCAAGCCACCCATTTTATCTAACTAAATACAAATTCCCATAAAATGCCCCTTTTTTAACAAATTCTGAAAAATCAATTATAATAATAATAAATCCAGTATTTTGGGAAAACCAGTTTAAGAAATTCGAAAGACCAAATCCTACAATTCCCGGATCCGGCATCACACAGTCATGAGCTGCTAATACTAAATAAAATCAAAAGAAATGACTAACATAGTCTGAAAATAAATGTAACAGGTAGAAAGGGAAGAGAAGACGAGATCACGGTCGTCAGCTGCTACCTCGTCAACTCTGATGAAAGTTATGTGCTCCCTGAACCGAGCTGAACTCCTCTGTAACTGGATCTGCACACAAGGTGCAGGGGGTAACGTGAGTACACCAACTCAGTAGTAATGAAGCCAGACTACGGGCTGAGAGGTAGTGACGGACTAAACCTCCGACAATTCAAACAACAGTATATAAATTGGACATGACCGTAATATATCAAGAAATAAATACGATGTATCAAGATATGTCTGTAATCCTGCATACCAGCATGAATGCATATAGAATCATGAATGATGTGTACTCATTTATCAAGCTCTCATAAGGTGGTCCACTCAGTACTAGAATACGGCATTCAGGCCCAGGGAAATCCATCCCGAATATTACATAAACACAAGTGACACAGTCACTAAGTACTGAGGAAAAAAGGCTGATCCAGCCCCCACGGAGAAATCCATCTCTGGAACATAACAACCACGGAGAAATCCATCTCCGGAACATAACAACCACGGAGAAATCCATCTCCGGAACATAACAACCACGGAGAAATCCATCTCCGGAATATNTAAAATAAACTAGCAACTTACGAGATTGAGGCATGAAACATATACTATAACAGGACTGAGTATATGAAAGCAATAATCACAGATAGAGACAACAATAATCGACCATTCCGGTCTAAACCCATCGGCGTGAAGCCTTAACATTTATACTTAGCATGTTTTCTATTTCGTTCAAAGTAATTACTACCTTCACAGTACGATATCAATCTGGGATAACCAGTAGACAGTGTCGTGGGATAAGCCAGGCTACAATTATTCAGTGAACGCCCGCATGACCGTCACTTGGCAAGTGCGTCACCTTAATTAACAATAAATATCAAATAGTTTGGGGTTTCGAACCCTCAGTTCAAAGTTTGGAAGCGTTACTTACCTCAAAACCGGCTAATACACTACTGCGCAATGCCCTTGCCTCTAAATTCGGCCTCCGAGTGCTCCAAATCTACCAAGTTCAGATTTTTATCATCAATATATGCCTAAGGAACAATTACCAATTGAAAATATCAAAATTCACCCAAAAATCCGAAACTTGTCAAAACCCGACCCCCGGGCCCACGTCCCTAAATCCAGAAACTTTTATATCAAACTGTTCTTTGTCGTCTCACGAGTCTGTACATATAAAGAACACTAAATTCTAAGTCCAAATGACCCCTCAAATCACCAATTTAAATATTCTAACTCTCAAGCCCTAATCACCCAAATTTACACTGACTTTTCCCTAATTTCCACCATAATTCTGACGTCTAATCACATGTAAACGAGTTTAGAGTCCAAAGATATTACCTTGGTGAAGAACTCTCGAATTCCCTCTTCAAAACCCTTCAAAAACTTCAAACTCGGATGAAATATTGAGAAAGATGACTAAAATTTGCGAAGGCTGGTTTTTATACCTTCTGTCCAGTGATTCTCGCACCTGCGATCACTTACTCGCACCTGCGGCTTCACAGGTGCAATGCCCCTTTCGCACCTGCGATCTCCCCTGGGATCTCACAATTTCCGCACCTGCGATACACATTCCGCACCTGCGACATCGCAGGTGCGACAAACTCCTCGCACCTGCGGACCTCTCCTACACAGTTAGAACTTCGCACAGCGACTTCCCCTTCCGCTCCTGCGTAATCTCACCTGCGACTCCCCTTCCACAGGTGCGAAAACACCAGCAAACCAGCACAGCAGATTTCCAAAAAAAATCACTCCAACTTCCCGTCAACCATCCGAAATCAATCCCGAGACCTTTGGGGCGCCAACCAAACATACCAACACACCTCATAGAATTATTCCAACTTAGTCGAGCCCTCGAAACACCAAAAACAACACGAAAACACCAAATTTTCATCAAATTCAAGCCTAAGAACTTTGAAACTCCTAAAATTCGCCAACTACGCCGAAACCAACCAAAACACCTCCGATTTACCTGAAATTTTGCAGACATATCCAAAATGACATTACGAACCTGTTCCAACTTTTGGAATTCCATTCCGACCTCGATAGCCTATTTTCCACTGCAGACCGGAAATTGCCAAAAACTAACTTTCGCCAATTCAAGCTTAATTCTCCGGACATCACTAAAATATTGCGAACACACTCCTAAGTCCCAAATCACCTCCCGAATCTATCTGAGCCATAAAATTCGCATTCCGAGGTCGTTTCCCAATAAGTCGACTCTCAATTGACTTTTCTCATTATAAGGCTATCTTTTAAAGACTAAGTTACTGAATTCTCATTTAACCATTCCGATTTCAAGCCTATCGACTCTAACACATCAATAATAGAATAACCAATCCAAGACAAGTCAATGACAGCAATAAAAATACAAGTTCTATATAACGACAGACCAGGTTGTTACAGTATTACTACTGAGTTTTCTGACGGCTTGAAATAGCTAAAAGTTTATACGCAGCAAGTGTTTACATCATATCATACTAATTTATCATTGTCATAAATTAAAGAAATAATATGCATTAAATATCTAGAGTATTGTGATAAAAGTGATAAGAGTATATGTGAAGATATACGTGTGAACTTGCATTGAGTTTTGTGAACGCCAATGCGAATGCGAGTATGTTTTTACCCTTATAATATCAAACATGCGTCCCTTATTTTGATTCCTGGTAACAGCTAATGATATATTCTGTACATTATTTCAAAACTGGCATGTTGTTGCATTAAATAATGAAAAAATGACATTGTATAGTCGCCGTAAAAATAATAGTCAAATATATATATATATATATATATATATATATATATATATTATGTATGTTATATACAAAAACTATATAAATTTTATACACTTTTTCAGTTACTAGATGTAACTAGTTTCTTACGCAGTCGAAAAGTAATAATACCCAATAATTGAGGTAAAAATTACACGGGACGCACTATTTGGTCCCCCTCCATTTAACCTATACCCACTTTTTAATTTTTTTTTAACTTGTACCCACTTTTTAAACAACTTCAGGTCTATTTCTCCTTCTCCTTCGTTTTCTTTTTCGGGCGATAATGATTTTATATGGTGGTTGTGAATATATTTTAATGTAGTTTATGATATTTTACAATGGTGAGCTATTATGACGCTTTTTTTTTATTATTGCTTAGTGCTTCTTCTTCTTATTTTTCTTAATTGCAAAATGGGTTCATTAGATTTATTGTTGTTTTGACAAATTAATGATTGGGGTTTGTTCCTGATGCTATTTGGAGGTTATGTTTTAAATTTGAGCTCATTTGGAGTAGATTTAGGTATTAAATCGTATATTAAATTGTTATAATTCGAAGAATAAATTTCTGTTTTTGGGCAATTTTCACTTCAAACTTATTGACCTTAAGTGAATGATTATTATTATTGACTCCAATAGGTGCTTATGCACCATAACACTTAAATAGGTTCGCCATTGATTATGTAAATTCTTAAATATTAGATTATGTTTTTTCATTTAGATTTATGCCATACCAATATTAATTTAATAATAATAATAATCATTACTAAGCCTCAATACCAAACTAGTGAGTATAAAAAATATAGAATTGTAGAAGTTCTCTATATTTATTTATTACATAACAATCTCATACATGGCAAAAAAATACGCCTAAAAAGCACACTAAACTTACTTTTTTCCACTTTCTGTTTTTTCGTTTTTCCTTTTGCTTTAAATCACTCCAATTCTAATTAAAGACATTTTTCGCCGTTTTCATACTTGAGGGTTTTGTGTTGAAAATATAAATAGAATAATATGTAAAGAATACTGGTAGTAAATAATTAGTGAAAATAGGGAAAAACCAAAAAAATGTCAGTTGGAGAATCCAATGGAGTTCACGTATCAATGCAAAACCTGGGATCAGTATCACCCTTTGCTGCCGATGATCGTACGGCAACGTACAACCCTTTGATGCAACCAATTACCTCTTCCACTTCCCCGACGCCATCTTTTCAAGTTCCCGCCGCCGGCGATCCTTCCGTCACTATCGCAGCTCCGCTCAATGTAAACCCTATCTCAATTGAACCTGCTAAACGAAAACGCGGAAGACCGAGGAAGTATGCTCCTGAGGGTTCCGCGAACCCTGGGATGATTTCTCCTCCGCCGCCTTCGCAGGTTGCCGGTAGTGGATTTTCGTCTCCTACGCCACCGCAAGCAGCGGAGTCGGCGGTGAAAAAGGGTAGGGGGAGACCACCTGGTTCTGGTCGAAAGCAGCAGCAACTAGCTGATTTAGGTAAATGCTTACTATAAGAAGTAAACTTTTATGCTCTGCACATGTAATATTATTTAATTGTATTTCTGTACTTGTTTATTTATGTTTTTCTGTAATTGTTTATTTATATTTGCCCGTGTTTGTTTATTTATGTTGGCACTAACATTGCTTTACTCTTTTATTGGGGCTATCACTTTTTATATCATACTAAAAGACTCAATATTTTTACTATCAGTCTGATATTTTAACCAGTTTTCAACTTGATTTGGGTGAATTTGTGATAAATTATTGTACATAATCAGGGACTAGTATTGTTTTTCTTATTGATTTTGGTTATATTTTGCACTTAATAAGATAAAGGGAAATCTTTTTTTAAGGGTGCATGAGAATGGAGATGCACTATTTACTGCATATTTATACATTGGGACTGCTGTGAAATTAGGATATTATATATTGGAACCTTTTTTAAGGAGCTGCTGAAGGGTAAAAACTCATTAACTCTTACTTATCATGTTAGCTTACTTTAATATGAAGTTTAGCCGAAAGAGTCGCATTCGGCTCTTATGCTAATCACCAAATCTGAACCTGGTTTATAAAAGAGTTTGTTTGCTGAAATCTTGTACTTTGGAGTTTAGCGGCTTTGTTATGTGCATTCTGCCAAATTTCAAGTCGTTCATGGGATACTCTATTTGCAGGATCAGCAGCAGCAGGGGTTGGATTTAGACCACATGTTATTACAATAAAAGCTGGAGAGGTATGGTCTTAATTTAATCGCTCTTGATCAGCAGGTGATTTGTGTTTTTGTCTTTCAATTTTCTTGTTAGTAGGGTTAAAGCTAGTATTAGTCATGCTTTTTGAGTATGTCCCGTGGACTTATTATGGTGGCATCATCACTTTCTTCTTGCCTTGTTTTTATAGTTCAAAATGATTAACTCCTTTAAAGGTACAGCAAATCTTTTTATTCGTGAAATAAATGCATCAGCGTGAATATCTTTCTATCCGTGAAATAAATGTATTTCTGTAAGTTCATTGACTAAATGGTCTTCTTTAGATATTCTGAAGTGAAGTTTGGGTTGAACACTTGAAATGTTAGATTGGAGTAAGTTTAACTTAATGTGCGAATTTTGGTTAACTCTACGAATCGACTTGATATAAAAACTCCAGATCCTCTATATGTTTGAATATTCAAATCAATATTCTAGCTTTTTGGCTTCTCAGGATGTATTGGCAAAACTAATGTCATTCTCCCAAAGTACCTCACAAGCAGTGTGCATTCTGTCAGCCAACGGCTCCATATCTAACGTAACACTTTGGCAAGCAGCAACATCAGGTGGAACTGTAACTTATGAGGTTTGTATTTCCATGTTAATATTTCTGCTTGCATAAATAGAGATTAGTGTACAAATGATTTATCATACTGACTCTCATGTTTAGCATGTGTTTTGCCTGGTATGAATTCAACAGACCAAGGTCATAGGCTGGCTGGTCTACCTTAGATTTAATTTGATGTCTTGTATAGTATGATGTTAACCACTCGATCAAGTGTTTGATGCTCTTGGCTAAGACATGCTTGGATACTATTCAGTACCATCACATGTCCTCTCATGGGTCAAACGATAACGCTATCACATTCTGAATCGAAAATATTGGGTAATTTGTACAGGGACGGTTTGAGATCCTAACTCTGTCTGGTTCCTTTCTTCTCTCGGAATCTGGTGGTCAACGCAACAGAACAGGTGGTTTGAGTGTGTCACTAGCTGGACCGGATGGCCGAGTTTTGGGGGGCAGTGTGGCAGGGCTTCTTACAGCGGCAGCTGCTGTTCAGGTTTGACATTGAACTTTATGCCAAATATGTACTCCTTATTTTTAATATGTTCCGGATTAGTTTTATTTCCATCACATCTCTTATTTTGACACAAGGTGTCCGACCTTTTTACTTGCTGCAGGTTATTGTTGGTAGCTTCAGCACGGAAGGTCAGAGGCAGCTAAAGCCAGGGAATCCCGATGCCTTTGGTATGCCAGCAACATTAACATCAGCGGCCAGAAGTCCTCCATCACTCGGAACCCTAAGCGAGTCGAGTGGTGGGCCTGTTAGCCCTCATAATCAGCAGGTTGTTGAAACTTCAAATAATAGCCCTTCTGGAGTTGCTAACTTTCCCTGGAGATGAGAGAACCTTATAAATAGGAGTGCTTCTGTTCTTATGCTTCCAGAATTCGTGTTGATATGTCCTGCCCTCAACCCATAGAAAGCTGTGCAGTCTGTTTATCTAGTAGTATTTCATTATTACAGTGTAATCATGATAAAGACTTTTCCGTCCCAGCCTACTATATCTGAAAACGTGTAAACGAGGCGTGTGGTTTGTTGCCATTAAATAGGTTCCATAATGCTATCATTTTCTATGGAGAAAACTATGCCATAAATATCATACAAATATATAATGCTACTTTGCTCGAGTCGGAATGTAAAGTTTCTGTGTACTCCCAGTATCAGCTATAAATTTTAATGGTGATAAATTTTTTTAAACAAAAAAGCTAATTATATAATCAAGTGTGATTATGGATAATATGTGTCTTAGATATGTTGCAACTTCGCTCGAGTGGGTATAAAGTTTCTGTATGGTATCAGCACTAAATTTTAAAGGTGGAAATTTCTTTTTTGAGAAGGTAACATATTTGTATATTAAAAAATAGTCTTCACTAAATTTGTGAAGTGACCCATAATTAGAAAAGGAGTGCCCAAAAAGAAAATAAAAACACTTATAATCCTTGGTCTTCTCACGAGGAATCTAGAACATCAAAAATGGATTCATGTTCTTCTAAAATTTTCCTTTTACACCAAAAATATAAAAGAGCTACACATTTCATCTTAGTCTTCAGGATGTTACTGGACTTGTCTTCAAAACATCTTTGATTTCTCTCTTGCCAAATTGTCCACCATATGCAGGATGGGACAGTTCTGCATCTCTCTTTATAACTAGAAAGGTTGCCCTCTTTATTCCACCACGTTAGAACATCAAGAATTTTTCCCGGCATTGCCCATAAAATTCCTCTTAAGCTAATAAAAGTTCTCCATATTTGTACAGTAAATTTGCAATGCAAAAAGAGATGACTAATTGTCTCTGCCTCCTCTCCACGTAAGTAACATCTAGAGCACAAGTGAAATCCTTTCTTAGATTATCTTGTGGTAGAACCGCTTCTTTTGCTAGTAACCATGAAAAGCAAGCAATCTTATAAGGGATTTTTACTTTCCATATCATTTTCCATGGCCAACAACCAACCTGGTTATTAGACAAGTTGAATTCCTTATAACCAGACTTAACAGAAAATTCCCCAGCATATTCCCTTGCCATATGATGAGATCTTGATTGGAGTTGATTCCACTTAATAGCTCCAAAGTATTGTAAAACTCAATTACTCTGTCAATCTCCCAACCATTTAGAAGTCTTCTGAATGTAATATTCCAACCTTAATTAGTTCATGCTTCATCTAATGTTGCTTGTTGTTGATTCAAGGTATATATGTCAGGAAAGAGTAGCTTCAAAGGTCCTTGGCCTAGCCAATTGTCACCCCACAAGGAAATCTTCATACCATTTCCTACTTTGAACTTGGATTTGTTAATCACTTTTGGTCACAAATTCCTAATTAACTTCCACAAACTGATACCGTATGGACTTCTCACTGGTTTGGTTGTCCATTTTCCTTCCATTCCATATTTCTCCCTAACGACCTCTCTCCACAGTGATTGCTCATCTGTCGCAAATTTTCTTAGCCACTTCATCATCAAACTCTGATTCTGAACTCTCAGGTTTTTTATTCCTAATCCTCCTGTCTTCTTGCTAGTAGTAAGAGAATTCCGTTTAACCAGATGGAACTTCTTCTCACTATTGTCTTCCTGTAAGAAATTTCTTCTTAATGCATCAATTCTCTTCACTACATTGACTGGAATTGGAAATAGAGACATCATATAAGTAGGTATGGCATCAAGTACAGAGTTAATCAAGATTAGTCTACCCCCCAAAGATAGATATTGATTCTTCCAGTTTGCTAGCTTCTTTTCACACTTCTCCAGCACACCGTTCCAAATTCCTTTTGATTGGCTCTTGGCTCCCAATGGCATCCCTAAATATACAATAGGCAATTCACTTACATTCCCACCAAGAATATCAGCAAGACTTTGTAGCTCCATTACCTCATTGGCCGGATAAATGAAGCTTTTGTGCCAACTTATGTGTAGCCCAGAAGTGGCTTCAAAAAGAATGAAGATCGGCCTTAATACTTTCAGTTGTTCTCTATCAGCTTCAAAAAACACCAAAGTGTCATCAGCATACTACAAGTGGGAAATCATCATGTTGCTATCGGCCCTGCAGTTCACCTTGAAGACCCTAATCCAATTGTTTGTCTGAGCTCTTTTCAGCATATCATTCAATCCTTCCATGGCAATATTGAATAGGAAATGAGAAAGGGGATCTCCTTATCTCAGATACCTCTGAGAAGGAAAAAAAACAGCTGGTGCTCCATTAATGAGTACTGAAAAGCTCACAGTCGAGATACAAAATTTTATCCAGTTAATCCATCTTCCTCCAAAGCCCATTTTCCTGAGGGTTTCCAGGAGAAAATTCTAGTTCAGATGATCATATGCTTTCTCTATATCCAGCTTGCATAGTATCTCAGGTTCCTTGCTTGTTTTCCTTGTATCAATGTATTCATTGGTAATTAGGACAGCATCCATGATCTGTGCGCCTCTTATGAATGCCATCTGTTGAGAATCCACCAATTTTTTAGCCACCTTCTTGAGCCTCTGAGTCAATAACTTGGAAATAATCTTTTACATACTGCTTATCAAACTTATAGGCTTGAAGTCTCTCAGTTCTTTGGCCCTCGCCTTCTTAGGAATCAAAGCCACAAAAGTAGAATTAAGGCTCTTTTCAAATATTCTTTGATCATAAAAGTTCTGAACATCAGCTACCACTTCCTTTTAAGCACATCCCAGCAATTGGTGAAAAAGGCAAGTGAAAATCCATCTGGGCCATGTGCTTTGTCTCCAGCACATGCCTTTACAGTATCACATATCTCATGTTCTTCAAATAGACTTTGTAGCATTAAGTTATCTTCTGGTGTAATCATTTGGTTGTTTCTGATGGTACCTAGTGACCTCCACTCTTCTTCTGTGTAGAGGTTTTGGTAAAATCTGATAACCTCCCTCTTAATATCTTCAGGATTCTATAAAGATTCCCCTTCTACTATCAACTGGTCAATATTATTGTATCTCTTGTGATCATTAGATGTTTTGTGGAAGAACTTAGTGTTCCTGTCTCCCTCTCTTAACTAAACGGCCCTAATCACTGTCTCCATGCTATTTCTTCATGGTTTGCAATCTCAAACTCCATGGAAAATGAAGTTTTTGTGAATATTTCCTCCTCTGTCAAGCTCCTTAGGTCATGTAACTCTTCCAGCTCTGCAAGTTGACGGAGGATACTTAATTTCTGCACCGTTAAGTTGCCTTGGAGAGTTTTTTAAAGGTGGAAATTAAATACCATTTATACTAATAAAGTGAGATGAGAGAAAATATAGTTGTTTTGCACTCTTCGCCAGGAGCATTACATTTCCAAATATAGACACTCTTATATTGGGCGTGTAGCCTCATAATGTATTAACACCAACAAGAGAATACAAGAGAACTTCATCTATTTTAACCATTAGTTCTGATAATCAGAACTACTGCTACATATTACATATAGCTTTTGCTATAAACACATTAATTGACCTCTAACATTTCATGGGATGTAAAGCAGGCAGGAGTGGAGGCCTGACGAATCCCGAGTCCAACGAAATATTGCATTATCTTCACGTCTTGCTCATGTCCAACCACGGTCAAGGACAAGCATTTCCAACTCTTAATGACATGGTCCAACTCTTGTCATGCAAGGCAAGCATTTCCTCTTTCATGACAATCAAACAGACAGATTAATCTCTACAAGGACTCCGGACATGGTCTGATTCTTGAAGGCATCTGCATGTCAGGTCGTAATTCACCTCCAAACCATTGAGCAACTTTAGGTGTTATGGACATTTTGCTCATTTCATTATCAAATTCATCAAGATCCTGATCATAACTTCTGGCGACTCCATCAGCTATATTCATCCCCTTCCCTGCAGTACAGATTTCAATATCGTCTTCATCACTAGTACCCTCATCATCATCCTCATCGTTGTCATATGAGCTCCGAACCATTGACCAGTACACAAAATTTGGCCGGATGAATCTTCCAAAACATATAATAAGATGAGATATAAGAACATATTAATTAAATACGAATAGCAGAACAAATATTATCTCCTATGGTACTTGAATATCCAATCAAGATCAACCCAATTAATGCACTTGATAAGTCAATATTTCAATGTAGAAACAAACCTGTCAGATCTCAATAGCAGACAAGGATCAAATGGGAAAAACATGTCAAGCCTCTCTCTACCACCAAAAGAGATTGAAAGATCAGACTCGAGCACACCACTTGACACAAAGTTATCAGGCACATCAAGATTAGTTACTTTTGCCAACCGAAGAAATTCTTTCACTACTGATGGCAAGCATACCTGTTAAAAAATATTTTATTGGAGACAAGAATCAACAAAAGGTAGAGAATCCACTAACAGAGAAAAATAAACAACCATTGGCTACGTTAGAGAGCATTACTATCAAAGAAAATACAGAATGAACTTATACGACAGTACAATCACAAACTAACCGAACTCAAAAGAATACTTAAAAATACCGAACAATGCAATATGAAACCAACAATGAATAGACCTTGATATCAACTATCTGAGTAGTTTGCTTCCACTATGTTCTGTTCTTCGGTAAATCCGCATGAATACCAAGAGATTTAAAGTTTTTAAAAGTTTGCTCCATGTGACTTTAGTTAACACCTTTAATCGTCACAATGTGCCCGTTTGGGTTGGCTTATTTTAAGTGTTTGTGTTTGGATAAAGTAAAAAAGTGCTTTTAAGCACTTGTTTTTAAGCTAAAATGACCAAAAATAAACCAAAAGTCAAAAGCTAGAATTCCTAATTTATGGCATATGCTTAAAAGTCGCTTAAAATAAGCCCATCCAAGCGGGCTCAATGTCACACACAAATGAGTGTATTTGGAGGTGGAAGACATTATCATACCACCTCGGTCAATCTTTGCTTGTTAATGGTGATCATTCCTAGTCTTCCCTAATTATGCTGGCTGCACATCCATTTTAATGTCTGCAACACATCGTTTTGATATGTTCAGCCCAACATTTCAGTTCCCTAAAACACGCTGGTATTACAACAATTTCTATAGAACTTGTTTCACTTTGACAAACATCGTCCTATTGCATCTCATCACACCGTATCACCCCCCCCCCCCCCCCCCCCAAATCCCTGAAACACGCTGGTATTACAACAATTTCTATAGAACTTGTCCTCTATTTTAATTTATATCTACATCTAGCCATTTTCATAAAGACAGAACCTCTATATCTAACAACATACCCCGTGAATTCCCACAAGTGGGGGTGGGATGTACAGTCTTACCCCAATCCTGGAGGGCAGAGAGCCCCCTAGCTTTGTTGTGAGCCAAAAACCCAATTTATACGTCCCCTTACATTTCTGAAAGACCCTCGGCTAAAAAAAGATAAAAGAAGTAATGGCAACAAGTATTAACAACAAGAAGATAAAAAGAGGACCGAAGCCAAGGTAGCAATTAAACAGTAGTAACAACAATCTAAAAATAAAGGGATAGCCAACTAACACTAACGCCATCGAACTACGGAAGACAAAAGGAAACGCTCAACTAACTGCTAAGCTTCTATACCCTAATCCTCGACCTCCACACCTATCCTCAGTAAGCTCCAGCTGCGCTATATCCCGCCTAATCACCTCCCTAAAACGTCTTTGGCCTACCTCTAACCCTCCTCATACCCATCAACATTAACCTCTCACGCCTCCTAACTGGGGTTTTTGTGCTTCTCCTCTTAACATGCCCGAACCATCTCAACCTCGCATTCCGCATCTTATCGTCCAAGGGGCCACTCCCACCCTATCCCGAATAACCTCATTCCTAATCTTATTTAATCTGGTATGCCCATACATCTGTCTCAACATCCTCATTTCAGCTACTCTCATCATCTGGACATGAGAGATCTTGACCGGCCAACACTCTGTCCATAAACATGGTCGGTCTAACCTCTATATCTAAAGCACTGTAATTCCATAATCACCTATTCGCACTCAAATTTATTTTTTTTATGCTCTCTGTGAGAAAGCACGGGAGAAAATAATATATTATATCTTGTTTATACAATGATACAATGA
>MDKI01155095.1:0-11990 GCA_005239505.1 Nicotiana paniculata
ATATATATATATATATATATATATATATATAAATAAATAAAAACTAACGCTCGATATCTGCTCCTGAATCTGCACACGGAGGTGCACAGAGTAATGTGAGTACTCCAACTCAGTAATAATAGAAACAAGTCAAGTCTAAGTAGCAAGGAATCACATAAAAATCAATGTCATCAATTCACAATTTACACAGCCTTACTTTCCAATAATATACATAGATATACGAAATCTTCATGCCTTAGAAATCAACTTCACAAAAGTCCTTAAGAAATGCACATTTTTTACAACTGTAAAACAAGGATTTGGTATGCAAATGAATGTAGTAAAATCATAAGTAGCCCCTCGGGAAAAAACATGTTTCATAATCAGCCCCTCGGGCATGCCTCACAATCCCTCAGCACCTCACAACCACTCATGCCTCCCAATCACTCGCACTCGGTGCGCTTACTGGGGTGTGTACAGACTCCGGAGGGACTCTTTCATCCTAAGCGCTAATATCACTCAGCACCTCACCATCACTCTTGGACCTCGTCCACACTCGGTGGAACCACTCGAAAAGCCCCTCGGGCGAAGTAGTAGAATGAGGTACTCGACCCGAAAACATCATTTTAATGCTCATGTAGTGTAAATCAGGCTGGGTTTCAAATAAAACAGTATGCACAATGATGCTGAGTAAAATCATCAACAGGTAGTGAGGAAAACAACAATAAAACACCCTCAAAGGGGTCTAAACAGATCGGCACGAGGCCCCAACCACGGCTTACAGCCCAAATATTTCACAAATCATTAGAAGATAATTTAACATAAGATTTTGAGTAAATATGCAACTCATTAGTTGTCGCGGAGAGGACCTAGTTCAATCCAAAAATCAGTACGGGCCACATATTCGTCATCCGACATGTGCGCCATTCCAAATTCAGTGAGAAAATAATGCAGTCTGGGGTTCCATACCTTCAGGACAAGATTTAAGACCATTACTTACCTCTACCGGGCCACAACACTAGTCCGCAATGCTCTTTCCCCTCAAATTAGCTCTCGATTGCTCTGAATCTAGCCAAACCCAATTTAACATCATCAATATATACTCAAGGAACACAACCCAATCGAAAATTATCAATTTAATCAAAAATCTCTAAATTCGGCCAAACCCTAGCCCCAGACCCACATCTCGAAATTCAATAATTTTTACATCCTTAGAATCCTCGTCCTCCCACGATTCTATGCATACCAAGAACACTAAAATCGGACCACAATTGCCAACTCAAATCATCAAAAGAAAAAAAAAATTCTCCATGCACCCTTCTTCCCCAACTTTGGTTTAATTCCAGAAATGTTATGGTTTAATCACTTAAGAATTGACATAGAAACGTGTTATGAAGTTGAAATTCTTACCTCCAGCTGATTTCCCTTGATTCCCCTTCAATTTTCTTTCAAAAGATCTCAAGTACGCATGCAACAATGGAGAAAATAACAACCAAATTCGCACTTCCGGCCTTTAAAACATCTGCCCAACTAAAATAATTGCTTCACTGCGATCGCAAACTTTGACACGCGATCGCGAAGAACAAACTTGATGCCCCATCAATTTACCTTACGCAATCGCGGACAACCTCCCGCGATCACGATTCATCAAGACTTAAACCCATGCGATCGCAAACCATTCCACGCGATCGCGAAGAACAAAGCTCAAGTCACCCACGCGCCCCTTTAACTCTACGCGATCACAAACAAGACCACGTGATCGCACTAAACAAACACTCATACTCATGCGATCGCAAACCATTCTACGCGATCGCGATTAACAAAAATCCTGCCTCACCAATTAACCCTACGCGATCGCAAACATCCTCACGCGATCGCGTAGAAGGAAACCAGAACCTTACACTACCAGCAATCTGCCCAGATTTCAAGCCAAAAGTTGGTCCGCTAACCACCCGAAACACACCCGAGGCCCTCGGGACCTCAACCAAACATACCAACATATCCCATAACATTGTTCAAACTTAGTCGAGCCTTTGAAACACCAAAAACAACGCAACAACACCAAAAATCGCGTCAAATTCAAGCCTATGAACTTTGAAACTTCCAATTTTTGCCAACTACGCTGAAACCAACCAAAACACCTCCGATTGACCTGAAATTTTGCAGACATATCTAAAATGACATTACGAACCTGTTCCGACTTCCGTAATTCCATTCCAACCGCCATAGCCTATTTTTCACTGCCAACCGGAAATCCCCAAAAACTAACTTTCACCAATTCAAGCCTAATTCTACACCGGACGTCACAAAAATATTCTTAACACACTCCTAAGTCCCAAATCAGCTAACGAAGCTATATGAGCCATAAAATCCGCATTCCGGGGTCGTTCACAATAAGTCAACTCTCAGTTGACTTCTCAACTATTAGGCTACCTTGAGAGACTAATTGCCTCAATGCTCACCATGACCACTCTGAACACGAACCAACCGACCCAACACACACAAATAAAGCTGAACCACATAAAATGAAGCAGAAACGGGGGAAACAGGGCTAAATTCTCGGAACGACCGCCCGGGTCGTTACATCCTCCCCCACTTAAACATACGTTCGTCCTCGAACGTACCAAGAGTTGCTCTCCAACACTATCAAACTGTTACGTAGCTTACCTTGCACATACCCGAGGGTGATCCCACATCACCCTATCCCATATAGGTCCAATAGCACAATACCGTTGAAATTTCGAAATCCAAATCCTGGCCCATAAACCTTAGAACTAAATTCCCACTTCTGAAATGATATATAGGATCAAAATTTCCACAACTATAAACTGGACAAGTCTGAACATGCTGAATCAAGCCATATACGTACCCCAGATAAAATCTCATAATACACCAAGTGACCCAACTCTCATAGCAATAACTCTTAACCTCAATAACTGCTTAGAACAACCCAATACTGGTAATAACCTTTTATCAATAAATGCCTCGCTATAACACTTCCACATACTGCCGATGATGAAAGAAGCACATAGAACTAACACCCATTCATCCGATCAGCCAGACATGAAACTCTCCCTTCCCAAACAGGAACTATAGCAGATTTCAAAGCTGACTCCCGATATAAGTCCTTCCAACTATGTTGTGGAAAATTCCGAAAATGTTCATTCTAGGTCCAATGACCTCCTCTCATCCATCACAAGCACCCTAAAGACATGACACCTCGATACAATTCGAAGCCAAAACCTGTGCAACTCGTGCACTTATCAGCAACTCCCCAATGAAATCAAATTATATAAAAGATCCACACGAGAGGACTATCCTGCCATTAACAATTACCATCACCATATCATACTAATAGCCTGGCACACACCGTAAAAATAAAAAATACATGAATCCGATACCAAAGGTCATACCACTACATAACTCTGCTACACTGTGCTATCTCATCCAACCGGTGGTCCACTTGGAATATCTCAAGACACCTTGCCCAAAAATCAATAACCATTCGAAATTTGACATCAAGTACTCAAAGTGCATTGCCATAACCACAGGGGAAAACTTGACGATACCATGCCACCCGAAACAGAAGGTATATACCCAACACGCCTCAATCCCGCAACACACAATTACTTACCTTACTCAATTATAGCTATAAAGCCCAATTAGAACCGCACGATATGTGCATATAACCAATAATCACTACTCCTCGCAACACCGAAGGGTAACTCATAGATCACTCTAGAACATGAATAAGCTCAATCACAATCGAATGGTACCTTTCCCAAAAATAGAAACTCAGAGCCATCAATTCCGACCCGGTGCAGAACACGCACCCATATTATCCTACTAGTGATCCTAAATTAACTCTTATCACCCGCAACAGGTAGATAACTTACCGAAAAGTTCATAATGACAGAATCATGGTACATACTAACATCTAACTAGCTCAGCTCGCATCTCCACAGTCCATTACCACACAATATGATGTTTATGAGAACTCACAGTCTCGAAGTCCAGAAAACGTATGGATTACTATATCTGATCACAACTCCCCCGCTCGAATACAAAACACATCCCAAAAACTCATTCATTCCACGGGGAATACCCCTATAATTCTTCCGTTCACCAAGCAACCTTGAATATCAATAGTCGATCCAACAATAGGGCGCCGCGATACCAATGAAGTACCCTGAACTCAAACACATTGCTCTTTCCGAAATATATATACCCTTATCACGTCGCACCAATTGGTGATATCATCTACCTAGTCATCTGAAATTTCCCATGCTGCCTAAGAATTTATGACCTTCCTTCTAGAACTGAACCGTGACCTCACATATGCAAATCTCAACTCCACCCGACATACCGCACACGCCATGCCAACCTAGAAAAATATGAGAATTTTGTGGTCCCTTCTGAGCCACAGGCAACTACGTACCCAACTAGCCAAGGACTTCCATTGAATCCCATTTAGAAACAAACTCACTGCACGCCATAAGAAAATATGCACCCTTAACCGCGGTAGAAACCACCAGGGACTATCCGGAATCCCATGTGCGCAACACCAACCCATCAGGGCTGAATTCTTCTAACTCAACCAACTACGCAGGCCACCAAAATCCAAGAGCATTGCTAGGAAACACCCGAAAAACTCGTCACCTGACGAACACCTAAAGAACTAATCGTATCCCTTACCATGTCGATACGACCTACTACCAAGTTGCCCTGTTTTCCCAAGTTTCTTCTGACTCACCTTCAAGTTGATACTTCTTCCTACCGTAATACCACAATTTTAAACCAGACTCACCACACGCGACCCAAGCATAAAACCATACCGTCTAAGGCTCATACTCTCATATATCCCCAAAAGCACCACATTAGAAAAACTTACCCCGAAGAGACTTCCTGTGAATCTAAAGCCATTACCTTCACCTTCATGATACCGGTATGTAGAATCCGTGATGATGTAGAATAACACCAGCCTTGACATCCTCTAACGTAAATCTCAATCACACTGACCAATTATACAGAATCGACCTGACCCGTTTGCACACTGACATACTAGGAAAGTAATCCACTCACTTGAAGCCACAAACAAATTCATACACTGCACACTACATTTTTCTCAATTTCCACTAAATCATTCCATAGAACCCAAATACCCAAACAGTACACGACAACCTATATCGAAGAAATTTCCCTTACTCATGACATTCCCAGACCCCGTACTTGCAGGTCATAACTGATTCACCACTATGCCTCACACTGAAACCAACACCACACATAATCATGTAATTAACTTATCAATAACGAACTCCCCCACTTGGCCCAAAGCCAAGGATCAAGACAAACAAGACTATGCCCACACATCAACATTGCCACCATGATGTGGTGGGATTCAACTAAATCCTCCATAAGCTTAAATGACCGAAACCATGAAACACTCAAATCAATTGCCAAATCTCGCATACACCATTGCAATAGTCACGCCAACTTCAACAAGCGATCTAAACTCCAATTACAACATATATCTTTTACTGGTAGAAGAGAACTTATTATGGAACTACATAGGGACCACCCACCCTAGGACAACCCGCAAGAGATACCCCTGCCCTCAGAGACTCAACTGCTATCTCTCCATACACTTTTGAAGACCAGAACTATCACGCAATCACTACACCTTCCTGCATCTTAACACAACCAACGCCTACCCTCGAGGCACCATAATACGCGGTAAAAACCTGAAGCTGATGGCAGAACTAACACTGGAGCGGTGGCCACAGAAATCTCGAGCTTCTGGAAGCTCTACCCATACATGACTGACCACATGGATACCCTCACTGGACACCACGTGTCCCAAGAATGCTACTGAACTGAGCCAAACTTCATACTCGGAGAATTGGCATAGAGCCTTTTCTCCCTAAATCCTTATAATGCCATCCTCAGATACAGAGTATGCTACTCTCGGCTCTGTGAATATGCTAGGACGCCATCAATGAATACAATAACAAGGAGTGCTAATACGGCTGTAATACAACGTCAATCAAATACATGAATGTTACTGCGGCAAATTATCAACTCAAAGACATCACCAGGGACTCATAATCCAACAGAGAAATCCGTTTCACTTCAAAACTACACAACATGAGAGGTCTTCCAACATATTCACAACTCAAGGCCACATACCAAGTCGAGACAGAAATCAAACACTCAATAAATCTTACCACATTTCCAGCCAACCCTTTTGACACAATTCACAATCTGAACACATCTAACCATCAAATCACACCCACCACATAGGCATCTAGTCACCAATTCTCATCAATAAGTACACAAACGGACATACAAGTCCCCAATTACATGTTCCCACACAACAAAAATCTCAGCAATCAAGCCACATAATGAATCCGGCCTCAAGTCCTCCAGACTGGCCCATTACCAACATGCCAAAATCACATCTCATCCATGGAAGCCACAAGTCGTCGATGCAAAGCTGATACCAGGCGCTCTCGTGCGCGCTCGAATACATGGAAGGAATTCAAAAGTTACGCTCTTAGCTGAATACAATGGATTCGCACGACAAGAATTTTAAAAATGTGAGATTTTCCTAAGGGTTCCACAGCCTCTCGAAGATAATTATAGACGTCTCTGTACCGATCCGCAAGACTCTACTAAACATGCTCATGACCGTCGAGTCCTATGTAACCTAGGGCTCTGATACCAAACTGTCACGACCCCAAATCCTAACCGGTCGTGATGGCTCCTATCATGGAGCTAGGCTAGCTGACTACCGCGTGTTCACATTTCCTTTTGAAGATTCCATTTAAGTTTCAAGCAATTCATAATAATATACAGAAAGTTCTTAATATAATAGGCAAATTTTATATAGAAATACTGCCATCCCCAAAACCCGGAGCCAACATATCATGAGCATCTAGTGAAATAAGCCAAAATAAAGTATTATGATACAAAACTCCGAATCAAAGCTAAATACAACAGGAAGGGAAAGCAGAGATGTTGCGAACGCTGAACAGCTACCTCTATATCCCCATGATCCGGCTCCGATGCGATATATATATATATATATATATATATATATATATATATATATATATATATATATATATATATATATATATATATATATATATATATATAAAAGCTAACGCTCGATATCTGATCCTGAATCTGCACACGGAGGTGCAGGGAGTAATGTGAGTACACAAACTCAGTAGTAATGGAAATAAATCAAGTCTAAGTAGCAAGGAATCACATAAAAATCAATGTCATCAATTCACAATATACACAGCCTTACTTTCCAATAGTATACATAGACATACGAAATTGTCATGCCTTAGAAATCAACTTCACAAAAGTCCTTAAAACAATGCACATTTTTAACAACTTTAAAACAAGAATTTGTTATGCAAATGAATGTAGTAAAATCATAAGTAGCCCCTCGGGCAAAAACATGTTTCATAATCATCCCCTCAGGCATGCCTCACAATCCCTCAGCACCTGACAATCACTCAGCACCTCACAGCCACTCATGCCTCCCAATCACTCAATCACTCGCACTCGGTGAGCTCACTGGGGGTGTCTACAGACTCCGAAGGGGCTCCTTTAACCCAAGCGCTAATATCACTCAGCAGCTCACCAACACTCTTGGCCCTCGGCCACACTCGGTGGAACCACTCAGCACCTCACCATCACTCTTGGCCCTTGGCCACACTCGGTGGAACCACTCGAAAAGCCCCTCGGGCGAAGTAGTAGAATGAGGTACTCGACCCGAAAACATCATTTTAATGCTCATGTAGTGTAAATCAAGCTGGGTTTCAAATAAAACAGTATGCACAATGATGCTGAGTAAAATCATCAACAGGTAGTGAGGAAAACAACAGTGAAACGCTCTTAAAGTGGTGTAAACAGATCGGCACGAGGCCCCAAACACGGCTTACAACCCAAATATTTCACAAATCTTTAGAACATAATTTAACATAAGATTTTGAGTAAATATGAAACTCATTAGTTGACGCGGAGAGGACCTAGTTCAATACAAAAATCAGTACGCGCCACATATTCGTCATCCGACATGTGCACCATTCCAAATTCAGTGAGAAAATAATGCAGTCCGGGGTTCCATACCCTCAGGACAAGATTTAAGACTATTACTTACCTCTACCGGGCCACAACACTAGCCCGCAATGCTCTTGCCCCTCAAATTGGCTCCCGATTTCTCCGAATCTAGCCAAAGCCAGTTTAACATCATCAATATATACTCAAGGAACACAACTCAATCGAAAATTATCAATTTAATCAAAAATCTCTAAATTCGGCCAAACCCGAGCTCTGGGCCCACATCTCGGAATTCAATAATTTTTACATCCTTAGAATCCTCGTCCTCCCACGATTATATGCATACCAAGAACACTAAAATCAGACCACAATTGCCCACTCAAATTCTCAAAAGAAAAAATAAATTTTCCATGCACCCTTCTTCCCCAACTTTGGTTATATTCCAGAAATTTTATGGTTTAATCACTTAAGAATTGACATAGAAACGTGTTATGAAGTTGAAATTCTTACCTCCAGGTTATTTCCCTTGATTCCCCTTCAATTCTCTTTCAAAATCTCTCAAGTCCGCATGCAACAATGGAGAAAATAACAACCAAATTCGCACTTCCGGCCTTTTAAACATTCTGCCCAGCTAAAATAATTCCTTCACTGCGATCGCAAACTTTGACACGCGATCGCGAAGAGAAAACTTGCTGCCCCATCAATTTACCTTACGCGATCGCAGACAAACTCCCGCGATCGCGATTCATCAAGACTTAAACCCACGCAATCGCAAACCATTCCACGCGATCGCGAAGAACAAAGCTCGAGTCACCCACGCGCCCCTTTAACTCTACGCGATTGCAAACAAGACCACGCGATCGCACTAACCAAACACTCCTACTCACGCGATCGCAAACAATTCCACGCGATCGCGATTAAAAAAAATCCTGCCTCACTAATTAACCCAACGCGATCGCAAATATCCTCACGCGATCGCGTAGAAGGAAACCAGAACCTTACACCATCAGCAATCTGCCCAGATTTCAGGCCAAAAGTTGGTCCGCTAGCCACCCGAAACACATCCGAGGCCCTTGGGACCTCAACCAAACATACAAACATATCCCATAACATCTTTCAAACTTAGGCAAGCTTTCAAAACACCAAAAACAACACACCAACACCAAAAATCGCATCAAATTCAAGCCTATGAACTTTGAAACTTCCAATTTTTGCCAACTACGCCGAAACAAACCAAAACACCTCTGATTGACCTGAAATTTTGCAGACATATCCAAAATGACATTACGAACCTGTTCCGACTTTCGAAATTCCATTCCGACCCCGATATCTTATTTTCAACTGCCAACCAGAAATCGCCAAAAACTAACTTTCGCCAATTCAAGCCTAGTTCTACACCGGACATCACAAATATATTCTGAACACACTCCTAAGTCCCAAATCACCTAACGAAGCTATACGAGCCATAAAATCCACATTCCAGGGTCGTTCACCAATAAGTCAACTCTCAGTTGACTTCTCAACTATTAGGCTACCTTGAGAGACTAATTGCCTCAATGCTTAGCATGACCACTCTGAACCCGAACCAACAGATCCAACACACACAAATGAAGCTGAACCACATAAAATGAAGCAGAAACAGGGGAAATGGGGCTAAATTCTTGGAACGACCGGCTGGGTCGTTACATAATTACAGTTAAAAATAAGAAGAAAAATAAATAAGTATTCTTCATGCTGAGGTGCAGATATCTCGCTCTCTTTAAGGAGATTCGAGCTCACTGCGGTAGCATCTTCATCGATCCAGCAGTAATACTCTTGACTTGTCCCCTCCAGGATACAACAACCCGACAACGTCATATGACTCGAACAAAATATGGACAAGTTGTTGAGTCCAAAGCTCCACCAAAATGAACACATTCCTTCAACAAAATAATGTTCGCTTTTGTAGAAAATAAGTTGGAGACATAGATTTTCTCCTTCTCTTAACTCTCTTTTTTAATTACAACAACTCACTTTTACATGCACACTACAATATTTTTCTATATCAAACACAAGGGAGAAAGAAGTGGCATAATAAAGTTATGAAATAAATAACAAAGTAGTGGCATAATAAAGTTATAAAACATGTTTGGAAGTATTCTCTACATACGAAAGCACCAATTACATTTGCTTATGAAAGAAGAGCATTTTATTCTGTAACAGATTTTCAACCTCCTTTCGGGAAGTAAGAGCAATTTTCCCTTGCCTTGAGCCAGTTCCAGTCATGAATGACTTTTCCCTTGATATTTTCATTCACAATCTCTATCTACTCACCGCTCTTCCTGTGGATCGAGCCTCTTTTTCAGTCGCCCTCTACAACTAAGTCAGTTGAGCTATTTCGACTCCTAGACCAGCAGTAATCTTTCCTCCTTTTGGTTTGCTTACTTAAATATATGCATCATGAGATTTAGCCCCTTTTTTGGGACAAAAATTTCAAGCCGGTAAGCAAGACAAAGCAAGTCAACGTGCAGCACGTTTTAGTGGAGGGGTGCGCAAGATGGGGGGTCCTAAGTTTTTTAGCCTAAAGGGTCACCCCGTGCAACATAAATAATATTTCGTAACTCCCTCGAGATGGGGTGTTACTCGTATTATTCAGCGGGCACAGACTATCATCTCCTGCTACCCGATTATTATCTTTAAGTTGTTACCTAAGGCGCTCTAATTGATTCTATGGTATGCCTTATGCGTGCACTACTCGTCCCATGCCTATGGTCCAGGAGGCGTTTGGACCTCTATTTTGGGTGGTTCTAAGACTTAACTTAGGTTTCTCAAAATGATAAAACTAGGTGACACACAAAACAAGTTGGACTTCATATAAAGGCATTTAAGGGCTCAAGTTAGCCTCCACACTTAGACAACAAATGCACGCAAACAATTAGGTGTTTGCAAATTTCAGAATTGAGACGAATTAAAGCCATTAAACCCTATAGGCATGGTTTCTAAGTGACATTGGAATTCAAACGTGCAAGCAGTTTCACATGCAAGGTGTTATTCTAAGCGACTACACAATTGCCTATTGATTATAGGTTATAAGCGATCAAACCTATTGACATGATACCTAGGGTATTTATGCAGTAATTAGCAGTGATAACCATGAAAAATATTCAGAATTACTTAGTTTGATCCTATAGGCATGCTTTCTAATAGTGGTAACGAAACACTGTTCAATATTAATACTTAAAAGCGAATGGGATTACCTTATAGGCAGGATTTCTACAATTAGCGATTGAAACTGGTTTTAGCTCTTATAGGCATGTCTCCTAAGTGAGCAATAATGACTGTGAGCATGTGATTTTTACTCGCCGTATCTTCCTATAAAAATCTCAATAAATCAATTGATTTTATGAATTTCTGTTGATTTTTCAGTAATTAATTGTGAATTATTTTTTGGCATATCCATAATTCATCTTTTAAAATTATTAAAATTTGCATCATTATTATCAAGGAATTATGAAGTTATTATTTATAATTAATCAAATAATAGACGAATGGCGAGTATTTAACGTAATGTAGTTTTTAATAACTAATTACTAAAAAAATTAATCATTTTTATTCGATAAATCATAGATTTAATTAGGAATATATAATTGGTTGTTTTATTCTTAATTAATATGTAAATATATGAAAAATAAGGTTTAAAATTAATAGCTAACATTTGTTGGATTAAATTAGATTTGAACTTATTTAGGTTAATTAGTTAATTAATTAAGAAAAGCCAATTTCGGACCTGGGCTTGAAACTACCCAGGACCAAACCCAAACCCTACAAAATAAAACAACCCATGCCCAAAACCCCCTTACCCGGCCTGCCCCAACACCCTTCCAAACGACCCAGTTTGGTTTAATCAATTGAATCCTGGCCATTGATCGAAATTGATCGGACGGCCAGGAACTCAC